>PVLA01000575.1:0-48399 GCA_004027455.1 Hydrochoerus hydrochaeris | reverse complement strand
CGAATCTGCTTCATGTATTCTACATTTTCTTTATATTCTTTATCAAATGTTTCTCTCCTTTTTTTGTGTTCCTCCCTTCTTCCATCTGTATCTTCCTGAGAGATGCTTCCTGAGAGCATGTCTTTTATTACTCTACTCATATCTTGCTTTACCTGATTTAATATTTCAGTTTTGAGCTCATCTACAAGGTCTCGAAGATATCTCTTAATGTCCATTGAAGCCATGTCTGATGTTGCATGTTTGTGGCCCTCAGTCTCCCTTGTTTTTCCCTCTCCTGGATCAGTGCTCTCAGGGTTCTGGACTGGGGGCCTCCTCTTGCTCTCTCTCCTGTCATGGCCCTGGCTTCTTCCACATAGGTTACAGTGCAGGTCCCAGCCCCCTTCCCTGTTGGCCACACTTCCTCCAAAGCATGCTGGTGAGGAACCTCTGCCCTGTCTTGCCTGCTCTTGTCACTGAGGTGTAAGCAGTGGCTGTGTATGCCTGCCCCACTCCACTGGGCCAGCCATACTTCAGGGATCTTCACTTGGTTAATGCATGCTAGGCACAGGGAATCAATTTGGGATGGCTCATTGCGTCCCAGCCAAGCACGCGGCCCAGTCCAAGCAAATCCCATGAATCTGCTCTGGGGAGGAAGCAAACAACTGAAGTCACTGTCACTCCTAGTTCGGGCTCCTCCTGTCCAATTCCAACATGTCACCCATTTGGTTGCACCCTTCCTGTGGGGGAGTCTCATTCCCAGCACTGACCATGGATTAATGAACATCCCTTCACCAGCTCTGCTCTCCTTTGGGCTCACCAACCCCCAAGTTCAGCGCTGCTGTGCTTCCTGTGAGTGGTGACAGGAATGAGTTTGGGCGGCTCTGCTGGCCACTGTGGATCCAAGCTGGAGCAAATTCAGGCCAGAGCAAACTTGGTGAGTCACCGTGAAAATGCTGTGTCCCGTAATTTTTAGCTGTTCCAGTTGTAGTCCCAACATATTTGACGAGACTTTTTATGTTTTAATTTCTTCCTGTGTCAAGAGGATCCATCTCCCTCTGTCTGGGTCTCTCCAGGGTGTTTTATTCTGGCACATGAGTTGTTTCTCCCGGGAGGCTTTGTATTTTGTTGCTCACTGGTCGGCCATCTTGACTTCTCCTCTGCTCATTTCATCTTTCCACACCTTCCAATTTTATTATCTGCACTTTTCAGGTAAAGAAACTGAGGCTCACAGAGGTTAAAAGGTGTGAGACCAGAGAGAGTGGTAGAGCTGAGATTTAAGCCTACACCTTCCAGAATGCAGATTCAAATCTGCCTTTCTCTCTGTGTTGACCTTAAGACTTCCTATGCTTGAGACTAAATGTCCTGATTCTCCAGTCTTCCCCCTAACATGCAACCTTCTTGTACTCTTTTTATTTTCCATCGGAGGGCTCCAACCATCACCAGCCCTCTTTTAAATGCTGTTTTATCATGAAAAAATCAGCACATAATAGCTCTGGGGTATGATGTTCTAGTGGATCTGTGCTAATAATCTGTCCTATAATATAGGATTTTAGAAAATTCCAATGTTGGGAACTTATCTTCTATCACAGAAATTCTGTAAGCTTAGGATGTGGATGAGAAAAGATGTCTAATGAAAGAAAGGTCATTTTAAAATTTCTTTGAACTTTAAAAGTACACTGTCATAGGGTTTTGCAAGGAAAAAAATTTAATACAGAACACATAATTTATAGAATTATTTTATAGTAGTCACCCAAAGAGTCAAATACAGGAAGTACAGAGAATCTGTTGTCACTGAGGATGGCTGTGGTACTTTTCAGGACAGCCCTGGTTATCATTTTGAGCAATGCTTCTTGGCTCTAGTGCAGAGACTTCAACCTACTGCCATACATCCTTCACCCCACTGGCATAGACTTTCTAGCTCCCACCACTGACCTTTGGGCCTTCCTGGTGCATATCCGTGAAACAGACTTACATGAGACATTATCATGGGCTCTAGACCTCCAGTTGGACTCATAGGAGGCCTTGTCATGGGCTCTAGGTTTTCAGCTGAACTCATGCAGGGTATTGCCATGGAATCCAGGCCTTCAACTGGATTTTCTAGGCCTTTAGTGTTGTGACCATTATAAATAATACTATAAATCATGTGTCCTGTATGGTCTTGTTCTCCTTGCAATCCCTGACTACAATAGTGAGCCAAGCACAAAGTTGGGGTTCACAGGAGATGACACCTGTCAGGAAAACACAACACTATGAACAACATCTATTCTATGTGAATTTATTAAACACCTTTTCATGTGTTAGTCATCAGAGTTGTTGCCAGGAATACAGAGATTATGATGACTTATTTCTTTATATTTGAGTTTCCACACTGGAGAGGAAGAAGATACAGAGTCAAATAAAATGCAGTAAGTGCTATGATCAAAGTATATTTTAAGTGCTATGGCTGTGGAAAGCGTTATAAGAGAGGCAGCAAAGTGTGCTCTGAAGCTTGAGTGAGGAAGAAGAGTCTTCTGTTTGGATGTGAGCCCCTCTTCGCAAGGTTGCTGTGCCAGAAGCACTCCAGACACCACACCCCAGAAGGGTCATGGGTTGATCCTTGGTTCGTTCTCATCACAGCTCAGGGTGTTATTCTTTCAAGCCCCTCATCTCTGGTGAGCTTGGATTCTCAGCGCTGCACTGATTTTCCCAATTAGGCATTACTACTTCATTATTCCTTCTGTATCTCTGCCTTCTCTCATCCCTACCCATAGTCCTGTCAATTTTCTCATCCTTTAAGATTTGATCAAGGGCTGGGGATTTAGCTCAGTGGCATAAGTGCCTGCCTGTCAAGCATGATGTCATGAGTTCAATCACTGATACCAAAAAAAAAAAAAGATTTGATCAAATCTCACTTTTTCCTAAAGCCTTCCTAATCTTCTATGCCTCTTTAGAGTGATCACCTTTTATTCCAAAATCCCACAATGTCTCTCTTCTGTAGAACAAATCTGGTGAGGTAATCAGAGTGAGCACATGCTCTTCTTTCCAGCTGCTGACTCCCTTCTCCATATTGGAAGGAAGCAGAGTCTGCCTCTCACTATGGGAGCTGAATATGATTGGGCTCCTGCTCAGCCTTCCTTTCAGTTAAAACAGGACATGCGACGGATACTGAATCAATCAGATGCATTTGCCACACTTGAAAGCAGAAGCTTGGATCTAGGGGAATGGTCTTCATCTCCAAGTCTGATTCTCCAGCTTTTCCAAAGCTTTGTGGATAAAAATAGCAGTTCAAATCACAGCATAAAACAGGAAACAGCTTAAAATGGAATATCAGGCCTCTCAGGGAATGTCTCCCTGCCCTCCTTCCTCCTTCAAACTTAGTCTCCTGCCATGCTAGTAGATTTTCTTTCTCCCTGGCTCTCTCCCACAGACGGACTTGAGATGATATTTTTGGACAATGCAGGGTTTAGAAGGGAATGCTGACATTGCAGAAGGAGCAGAACTGCTAGTTGTCCCACAGTGTGCAGAATGGTGCTGCATAATGAAGAACTGTCACTTTCAAAAGTCCCCGGGAAATGCATGCAGGTTAAAAAAAATTGGTTAAAATTATTGGGCCCTACTTTGTTTTATGTATAAAACCCTACTTTGTATTATGTATTAAAAAATATGGATTTTTTGTGGGAAAATTGCATCCTGTTCAGAATTTCCCAAATAATCTGTCTCCTTTAGGAACATCACATTAAGGAAGGCAAAGGAGATTGTGATGTTGTCACTGAAACACAGCACTCCATGGTCCCCACTGCATTAGCTAGGTTCTGTTGGTGCCACAAACATTTAGCTCATTCATTACATATTTGCTGGGGTCCTCCTGGCTAAGTATTTGCATATTGAATGCATATTTTTATGTATTTTGTAAATTGCTTCCTTTATATTTCTCTCTTATAAGAGAAAGATATTAGATTTTCAAAAAAGATTATTTGAATTTCATTGCAGTATACTCCTGGTGGCAGTCTAAATTACTTGGTATAAAAATAAGATATTTGTGTCAGGCATGGTGATGCATACCTGCAATCCCAGCACTCAAGATGTTGAGACAGGATGATTACTATGAGTTCAAAGCCAACCTGAACTACATAGTGAGACCCTGTCTCAAAAATAACAAAAACCACAACAATAACCCTGTTTAAAATTATCTAAGTCTAGAATCTGACTCTGTTTTACACATAAGAACAAAATATCTGGACTATTCTACAGGGAGATTGTGTTGGGTGTCGAATTTAGATCGATAATTAAAAATGTTAAATAATAACATAATTTTTCTCCTGTTGTATACATAAACACCTTCAGAAATGTACTCTATTTATTAGCTAGAAGATATATAAATGAAAATCTAACCTGGCAATAGTCTAAAACTATTCACCCTGACATCTTTTGAGTAATATTCTGAACATTTACTATCATAGTTACAGCTTAAATCCCACCCCACTGCCAACAAAAAAAGGAAATTGCTCTATCCTTGCCAACCACTGTAGCAAAAAATGCTCCCCACCCAGCCAGTATGCTTCAGTTTCTTAGTTGCCCAGGTAATAGTTCCTGGTCCAGTTCCAGTTGTTCCAATCTCTTAGAAAAATCTGGTCTTCACCTCATCATCATAGGAACCCAGGTTAGGGGCACCTGAGACAGTGGCCATTCACATTGCTTCTACACCACTGCAAGAACCCAGAAAATGACAACAAAGAAGCAAAATGCAACATCAGGCCACCAGCCCACCCAGAACAAGTCCAGAAGTCACTGACATAGAAGAAAACGGGAGACACATACCTGAAATTTGCGAAATGATAGCAACTGAAGTAAAGCAACAAATCCAAGAGGCTATAGAGGAAATCAGATCAGAAATAATTTCTAAGATTAAAAAAGAAATGACAACATTTATAAATGAAAGGCTCAACACATCCAGAACAGAGATAGATAAGAAAATATATGATGATAGGAAGAGAATGGAAAAAGTGAATGGTCAATATAAGAAACAAATACAATGCATGAAACAGATTCAAGTAGATATCCAGGAAATCAAAAATCCCTTTGAAAGCTGGTAAAAGTGATGGAATGAAACTAAAGATGGACTTTCAGACCTTGAAGACATGATTCTGGATAGAGACTATAAAAGGAAAGACCTCCTGAAAATGACAAAATATCAGAAAACAATTCAACAGCTACAAGATCATATGAAGAAAAATAATATAAGTTTAAGGAGTGTCAGTGAAAAAGCAGAAACCAACATATATGAAATAAAAAAAAAACCTATTTGCAGAAGTAATAGTGGGACGTTTCACAAGCACAGAAAAAGAATCTGACATACAGATAAGTGCGGCATATAGAACCCCAAACAGCTATAACCAAAATAATTTTATACACAGACATATAATAATCAATATTTCAGAAAGTTAGCACAAGAACAGAATATTAAGTGCTGTTAAAGAAAAGAAACAGATCACTTATAAGGGAAAGCCCATTAGAATCATGCCAGACTTCTGAACACAAACTCTCAAGGCAAGATCTTAGAGTGAAGTACTTCACATCATGAAAGAAAATGACTTCCAACCTAGACTGATGCATCTGCAAAAATATCTTTCAAAATCAATAGAGAAATAAGATACTTCCACAACAAATAACAACAGATGAAATTCACTACCACCAATCCAACAACACTAAAAGGGCACTAAAAGATACTCTAGACAGAGGCAGGAATGACCACAATTCCAAGACAACAATAACAGACAACCAAAAGGGCAAGCAATTAAACAGAAGGGAAAAACAGAGAACCAAGAGCAGGAAAATAACATGACAATGATAAGCCAATATGTATAAGTCATTACCATAAATGTAAATGGCCTCAATTCACCCATCAAAAGAAACAGACTGGCAGAATGGATCAAGGAAAAAGATCCAATAATATGCTATATATAAGAAATGCATTCAACTCAAAAAGAACTTCGTAGACTAAAAGTCAAAGTATGGAAAACAATACTCAATGTGACAGCAACTCAGAAAAAATCAGGGGTAGCTATCCTGTTTGCAGACAATATAAACTTCAAACCAAGAATGATTAAAAGAGATAAATAAGGTCATTACATACATATTAGGGGAAAATTCAAGAGGAAGAAATAACAGTCATAAATATACATACATCAAATATAGGAGCACTCAACTATATAAGACAAATATTAATACATATGAAACAACATGTAAGCAATAACACCATTATAACAGGGACCTTAATAATCCATTGTCACAAAGAGACAAGTCAACAAAACAAAAAAAATCAGCAAAGAAATAACATAACTGAATCAAACCTGTGAACAAATGGATTTAGTAGACATTTACAATGTTCCATCCAACAACATCAGAATACACATTCTTCTCAGCTGCACATGGGATGTTCTCTAAAACAGACCATAGAACATGCTTAAGTAAATACAAAGGAATTAAAATCATCCCATGCTTATTATCTGACCATAGTTCAATAAAAATGGAAATTAATGACAATAGAAACTGTAAAAATACCATAAACACATGAAAATTAACACCCTTCTGAACAACCAATGGGTCAGAGTTGAAATTAAAGAAGAAATTAAACAACATAGGCAACAAAAGCAGTCCTATGAGGGAAATTTATAACAGCAAATTTATCAGAAAAACAAGAAGGCCACAAATAACCTAATGCTATACCTCAAGCTTCTAGAAAAAAGAGGAGCAAATCAAGCCCAAAGCCCAAAGAAAGGAAAAAATCATAAAGGTCACAGCAGAAATTCATACAATTGAGACTAATAAAATCATACAAAGAATTAATGAATCAAAGAGTTGGTTCTTTGAAATAAAAAATAAAATTTATAAACTCCTAGCCAACATTATTACAAAGAGGCAAGAAAAACTCGAATTCACACAATAAGAAATGAGTGAAATTACTACAAAACCTGTAGAAATTCAGACGATCATCAATACTTACTAAGAAAATCTATACTCTCACAGGGTGGAAAACACAGAAGAAATGGACAGATTCTTGGAAACATATGAACTACTAAAACTGGATCAAGAAGATATAAAAGTCTCTAATAACCCAATATCAGTTAATGAAATTGAGAATATAATTAAAAACTTACCACCGAAGAAAAGTCCAAATCCTGATGGATTCAGTTGAATTCTACAAAGAATTTAGAGAACATTTAACACCAATACTCTTCAAACTATTTAATGAAATTGAAAGGGAAGCAATTCTCCCTAACTCATTCTTGTAGGCAAGTATTACCCTGATACCAAAACCAAAGAAAGACCAACCAAAAAAGAACTACAGGCCAATCTTCCTAATGAACATAGATGCAAAAATTCTCAATAAAATACTAGCAAAGAGAGTGCAGCAAATTATCAAAAAGATTATCCATCATGACCAAATGAGATTCATCTCAGGAATGCAGGGATGGTTTAACATACGCAAATCAATAAATGTAATGAATCATCAACAGAGGAAAAGACAAAAATCAAATGATCATCTCAATAAATACAGAAAAAAATTTTGATAAAGTCCAACACTCATTCATGGTTAGAAAAAATTGGAATCAATGGTCTTTACCTCAATTTCATAAAAGCCATCTGTGACAAAGCAACAGCCAACATCATATTAAAAGAACAAAAAATGAAATCTGTCCCTCTAAAATCAGGAACAAGACAAAGATGCCCACTATCACCACTCCTATTCAATTTAGTTCTGGAAAATTTAGCCAGAGCAACTAGACAAAAGAGAAAAATAAAACAAAAAAAGTTAAATTATCATTATTTGCAGGTGAGATGATATTCTACATAGAAGACCCCAAAAACTCCACTAACAAACTTCTAGACTTAATAAGCAAATTTAACTGCATAATTGGGTATGACACTCAAGTCAATACTCAAAAAGTCAATAGTACCCCTGTGCACAAACAAAAGACTCACTGAGGGAGAAATTAGGGAAACCACATCCTTTTCAATAACATAAAAAAAGAAATACTTAAGAATCGATCTAACAAAGGAAGTAAAATATTTATACAGTGAAAATTACAGTACTCTGAAAAAAGAAATTGAAGAATAATTCAGAAAATAGAAAGATAGCTGTTGCTCATGGATAGGAAGAACCAACACTGTGAAAATGGTCATACTCCCAAAACTGTTATAAAGATTTAATGCAATCTCAGTCAAAATACCATTGGCATGCCTCATAGATCTAGAGAAACCATTCCTAAAATTCATATGGAACCATAAGAAACCTAGAATAGCAAAGGCAATCCTGGGCAACAAAGGCAAGGCAGGAGGCATCACAATCTCAGAGTTGAAATTATACTACAAAGCTGCTATAATAAAATCAGCATAGTACTGACAAAAAGAAAACATCCCTGAGGATCTATGGAACAGGACAGAAGATACAGACACAACTCCCAACACATTCGGCCATCTTATCTTTGACAAAGGACCCAAACATATTCACTGGAAAAAAGCCTCTTTAATAAGTGGTATTGGAAAAACTGGCTTTCTACATGCTGAAGACTTAAACTAGACCTATGCCTATCCCTATGCAATAAAGTCAAAATGGGTCAAAGATCTAAATATTAAATCCGCTGGAAGACAAGGTAGGTAGAAATCTCAAGAACATAGGGGTAGGCAAAAAAGTCATGAACAAAACCCTGACTGCATGGGAAGTATTTCAAAGAATCAACAAGTGGGATCTCATCTTATTGAAAAGTTTTTGTATATTGAAAAAAATCAGCATCAGAGCAAAAAGAAAACCGATGGATTGGGGAAAGATGTTTGCCAACACAAAGGACTTCCATCTAGAATGTATAAAGGATTGAAAAAATCAGGTCCCCCAGATTTAAAGATCTAATCCAAAAATGGGCATCTGAGATGAATACACAATTCTCAGATGAAGAAATACAAATGGTAAACAAATACCTGAAAATGATGTTCAGCATCATTGGTCATTAGAGAAATGCAAATTTAAAAAACACTGAGATTCCATCTTACTCCAGAAAGAATAGCCAATGTCAAGAAATCAACCAGTAACAAATGCTGCCAGGGCTGTGGGAAAAAAAGAACTGTTCTCCATTGTTGGTGGGAGTGTAAACTGGCACAGCTACTGTGGAAATCAGTGTGGAGATTCCTCCAAAAACTAGTATTAGAGGTTCCATTCGATCCAGCTATTCCCTTTCTGGGTATTGTCCCAGAAGAATTGAAAATATCATACCAAAGTAATATATGTGTGCCCAAGTTTATAGCTGCATGATTTGTAATAGCCAGATCTTGGAAACAACCCAGATGCCTATCAACTGAGAAATGGATAAAAAAGATTTGGTATTTTTATACAATGTAATACTACCCAGCCATAAAGAGCAATAAAGTCAATGTTTTTATAGGTAAATGGATACAACTAGAAACCATACTCATTAGTGAAATAAATCAGACTCGCATGTATACCACTGTATTGCCTTGCTAGTGTAAGAAACTGAAATATTCAATAAGATCCAAAAGCTACAATAGACATACTAAAACTAGATATGCTCAAAGGCAAATTATATTGTTTGATCAATTTTGCATGCCTGTATCTGGTAACCTTAGCAACTATTTTGAAGATAACAATATACAATATAACATTGTTATAATTGTTAAAACTATAACATTATAAAATTCCTATCATCTTTGTTTGAAATCTTATATTGCTATTGTTTGTTTTGTTGTTGTCAACATTTTGCTTTTTTTTCCCCTTTGGTTGGTTGGTTTGTTTGCTTCTTGATTTTTCTGTGTATTTTTTTCTCTTTAAAATAAAAAAAAAGAAAGAAATGGCTGGTTACTATGATGCACGTTGTATAAACCAATCCCCAACTGACAAGCCTTTCTGTCAGTTACTGTTTGCTTACCCAATATAAGCCCTACACCACCAAAGATCAGGGTCTCATAGTCTGGGAATTATCCCAATCACTGCCCTTTCATATAAATAAATCTGACTCCAAATCCTGGATATCATTTGGGTGTTTCTACTTGCCATTGTATCTGGTGCATTGGCCACAAAAACCAACTATACTGACTTTTTGGTCACTGGTCATGGCCCTTGTGGATGGAATAAGGGCCTCTCCAGATCCTAATGGGAAGGTGCATCCTCAAGATTTCACAAGTCCCCTCCAAGTTCTGGAGGAAGATCCCTGGCTACCTGCTAGAGCAGCTCACATGGGACCCCAAAGGAGGAGGACTTGATCTTTCTATCTGTCTGTCTATCTGCCTGTATGGCTGATTAGTAAAACCCCAGGGGACACCAGGGATAGTCTGTCAGTCCTGTTCAGTTTGAGCAGAAGAGGATTCTGATCAACTCTCATTAGTCAGGACTACCCTCAAAGGAAGGAGACAGAAATGTTTAACTTCTGAGTGCCTGCTGAATAAATGTGTGAATAAATGAAACAGTGTAAGCAATAAGCTGCTCCATCTGTGCACCAATACTAGGAAGCACTGGTCTTGGTGGCTGTTTGGATCCTCATCTGAAGTTCTATCATAATAGACATATGGAATAATAGAGGCCTTGCACCCTCCTTAGCTAAGATGCACCTGATGAGGTATGTGACCAGGCAGGCATTTGAATGGTGTCTCTCTGAGGGACACCCATTCTTTATCTGTTCTGTTGTGCCATTGTTCAAGAGTGCAAAAGCACAGAAAGGAAGGAGAGATGGGAATTAATTTGTCAAAACCCATAGTCCATGACTGTAGTAAAAAGGGCCTTTACAGTGTTAAAAATGATACAGTGTTTCCTGCATCTCAAAGGAAAAAACAAAAACAAAGCAACCCATTCTTTCTAAGAATTTTTCCTTGGCACCCTCAATCTAGCCATTATTTGTATTTGGTCACAGATACCCTCCTTCAAAAGCCTTCTACTTACACACCCATCCTGGTCAGATGATGTTATCTAACACCATCTGAAATGACTCTCAGCAGTTGCTTCTGTGTTTCACATTTTGACTGAGGAAAATTGAATTGTCAGCTATGATAAATAAATTGCCATGGCTTTTTCAATGATTGCCTCTTTAGAAACAACCCCATTGAGCACTTCCTAAAGATATATACAAGGATGGGCAAAAAGCCCATCAATCTCTGTTACCCAGAAAACTGATAAAAGACAAGAACCTGATGGCCATAAGAAAATCCAATCTGATAGACCACCATACCCTCCAGCTATGAGTTATAAGGACAACAGACACTAAAAGGTTAAAATCATAAAAACTCTCAAAAGCTTCAACCTAGATCAGATGACAACCCTTTCATTGGTCTGATGGGTTCAGACTAGACAAGACCAGGCTCCCTTCTTCAACTGGGCCCCCGGGAGCCCTTTCTGCCAGGCACAAATTTCAGCCTCAGAGGACATCTCCTATGTAAACCAGTCCCCATACCACTTCTTGGAAGAGACCTCCTCTTCAAGTTAGAAGCAACCATCCCCTCTGCACCAAGCCAGTCAGTCTCCCTCTCATTTAACTCTGCGCTTTCAACTTTGACTGTTCCCCAATAGGAAGATGATGCCTGCATCACCCTGAGACAAATAACTTCAATTCTGAAGTTCTAAAAACTCTCCTTCCAGAGGTATGAACTAAAGACTCACCTCCAGGCCTGGCCATCAACCATGCTGCCTCATCATGACAACTATTGCTGCCAAATGTCACAGGAAGCACAGTCAGGCATCCTGCCATACATCAGACTGATAGATTGTTAATCACATTGGACAAGATCTCTGTGCCGTCAATAACACAGGCATCACCTTACATTCTGCAGTTCCCAACCCATGTACCCTTTTTAGGCTATTAGTCAATTGCCACAGGGGCTTAAGAATTCTCCCAGTATTTTTAGGGAGACTCTGACAATAGATTTAGTCACTCTGAGATAGTCTGTTTCTCTGTTCCTTCAAGTTCCACAATTCTGTCACTGTCCCCTGAGCCCTGATATTAGACCACCTGCCTCTGATCATGAAACTACATCCTGGGGCAACCCCACCTGCATCAAACAGTATACCATGCCATAAGACTTGGCTAGAAATTCATCCATACATTCAGAGGTCTCAAAACCGCAAAGTGTTTATAAGCTGTCAAACTGCTAAATACACCTCTCCTGCCTATAAAGCCCGTTCGAGATCTATCTCTAAGCTGTCTGTGCTGCTGCAATTGCCCTCTGTATACATGGGCTCTGTCTTCCGCCACTCACAGCTTGCTGGTACACCTCCCTGGAATGCTTTCTTCTTCCTTCAGTTAGCTCCTGTCAGACAACCCCTCTTGGCAAAGACCCCAGTTCTAGACTCAAAGGTTAACTGACCTGGACTCAACTTCCCAAAGGTAAAAAACTTGTTTTTGATTAATTACACTTTCAAGATGCCTGCTGGAAAGGCACAAAAGCTCTCCTACAATGTCTGGCAGAAAATGGTTACAAGAAAAAAAAAACTCCACGAATTTCTTAGAGCTGCTGGCTTCTATAGAATCTGGACCCTTGAGTTCACAAAAACAATAATAGTTACAGGGACTGTCAGTCCCTGGATTTACCCAGTGTCTTCTAAGGGCTGCCTCCCTTCTTTGCCCCCATGTTCTAAAAGCCACTGTCCTTCTGATCAAGAAAGCTGACAAGCTCACCTTAGACCAAGACCTAACTGTCTGGGTACCACATGCTACAGTGGGATGAACTGTTTTGAAAAATAACAGATGTTGAGTACACCCTATTTACAGATGGAAGTAGCTTTGTTAGGAATAAAGTTGGACAGGCTGGATATGCTGTGGTCTCTTTGGACAAAACTATTTTGGACAAAACTCTCCTACGGGGATGATCTACACAGCAAACTGCTTCCTGCTGCTGTTTGGAAACTTGCCACCAATGTCACAAAATAATCCAGTTTAGAGGCCTACACCCCTTCCAGAGATTCAGCTGACTGAAACATCAACCCCAGCCACCTGACCTGCCCCACCATATGTTCTGCAAATTCAAGCCACCCTGCTGGCACCTGTACCCCTACAGCCAGCACAAGCTTCAGCATCTGTGTCACTGGCCCCATACTCCCATTCCCTACCCATACTGAGAAAACAATAAAAGTTTGTAAGGTCCTTCTGTAAAAAATCATCCTTAGATATGGCCTATCCTTGATCATTAGCAACAACAACAACAGATCTGCATTTGTAGTGGAGGTAACTCAAAAACTATATTAAATTAAAACTACATACAGCATACAGGTCACAAATTTCTAAAAAGTTAAATTAAAAAAAAAAGTTAAAAGCCACACATATTCCCCTTGATTTTTGTGTCTTTTCAGGGTGCTTCCAGTCCTTGCCTCCCCACACCTCACCCCACCTCCTCTGGCTATGTTTTTGCCGTTAACTCTGTGGTCCCAAGAGAATAGAACAATCAATCAAACACTTGATCAAGATTTGATGAGTCTCCAAGACACATTGGACACATTCCTAAATAAGATTAACACCTTTGCTCCCATATCAGAGTCAGTTTAGCGGGAAACCTAATAAGGGAAACAAACCGCAAACTCCTGGTGATAAAACTTTCAGTCTTGAGGACTTTGTCTAGGACTCATCCTAAGATCACTGACAACTCTAATGTTACTGTTTCTAGTTAAGCCTTGTCTCAGAAGATCACATGTAACATGCATTGCAAAGATGTGCTGGGGAAACTAAAAGAGGGGAGAAATGTAGTAGAAATTGTCCCCTCCCCAGCCAGTTAGTTGCTTAGGTAATAGTTCTTGCTCCAGTTCCAGTTGCTCCTGTCTCTTAGAAATGGCTGATCACTGTGATGTCTATTGTATAAAGCAATCCCAAATTAACAAGCCATTCTACCTCTCTACTTCCTGTTTGCTTATCCAATATAAACCCAAGACTATCAGATGTCAGGGCTTGATAGTCTGGAAATGAGGCTCATCAGTGCCCTTTGGCATAAATAAATCTGCCTCCTAATCCCAGGTGTGTTTAGGTGTTTCTGCAACACGTTGGGTTGATACTGATTGAAGGTTTAATGGTTCATTTCAAATGCTGAAGGGGCTTTAAGACTATCAATGGATCAGTCTCCAGGACACTCACTTTCTCTTAAAGCTTAGCTGGCTGTAAAGAGCACACTTTGCTCCTAATAACCATGTGAAGGAAGAAAGCCTCACTTCAACTGGATGCTAAAGGGACTTAAATATAAGTTAGCTTGAGATATGAAAGAGAAAAAAGTAGCATTATATTCTGATTTTTTTTCTGTTGCCAACCATCAGATCCTGCTTGGTGAACTGTTGAGCAGAAATAGCTCTCTGCCTCTTGGTGAGAGTTCAAGGAGACTCCCAGGATGAGTGCTGGCAGTCAGCTGCCTGCAGCCTGTAGATAAGCCTAGCTCCAGCTAGCAGCCCCCAGCCTCCCTCACTTGTTGCAGGCCTCCTCTTGAATGGTAACCATGGTTCAGGGACAATGTCTACATGTGTTAATTGACACATAATAATTGTACATATTTATGGGGTACAATGTGATGTTTTAATTTGCGTATGCATTGTGCGACAATCAAGTGATAGTTATTAACATAACCCTCACTTTTATCATATCTTTATGGTGAAAACATCTAAAGACATCTTTTTCAACTATTTTGAAAGATAAAACACATTGTTATTGTGTGCTCTGACATTAGCAAGAAAACACACAAACTGGGCCTTACTCTCTATTATGAGTGGCCCTTGACTGGTGCTGATCTTAGCCTTCCACGGTTTTGCTGAAAACTCAAGGGCCTTTTCAAAACCTTACCATTTCCACAGCAGAGCCAGCAGCTGGAAAGTTTCTAGATTGTCTAGATCTATAGGTACTTATGGGATAGCTACAACTTTCAACAAGACAGAGATTTAACGCCTCTGAAATTGTATAAAGTAATACGATCTCCACTGTCTTAGGTTTTAATTTTATCAGTTCAAGAATCTTTGACAGTAGATCCATGAGGGGGACACAAGTGTTCTGGAAATTTTGATGAAGTTCACACAACATATGCAAAAGCCAACTGGAGGTCCACAGGAAGGTAAAGGTTTTTAGGATATGCCATGAATTATCATAGACTCCTAGGAAACAAGTTAGGACAAGCTCACAAACAATATAGTAAATACACTATCAAGCTGTATTCTTAATATTTAACAATTTTTTGCAAAAACAGAAACTGAAGTAAAACTGGGGGCAACATTTCAAGATGTTAAGAACTGTTTTCCTGAGTTTTAACTGTTTAGTTTGGAATCAACCAAGCACTGTATAACCTAAACTACCCTCCAAAAGTTATGTTTTCCCAAAATGCCTCCTTTGTATGTTGGAAGTATTTGCTCGCTGTATAATTGAATTGTATAAGACACATGGGTGTTTTCAAGAATCCTGCCATGTTCAAGTGTCAGTTTCCCTGGGCTCTTTCAAGCAGGTGAGTGCCTTAGTGCCCTTCCATAACTGTCTGTCTCACATTGTTCTCTGAAACAGTAACCATGAAGTAGCCTGGCACTGTCTCAGTCTTCTCCCCACAGCCCTCCTCACACCCCTTTCTTTTCGTCCTTGTCAGTTTCATAACTTTGATCTCAAGGATACGTTTCAATCCTCAGAGTGACTGGCACCTTGTAAGGCTGCTGTGCAAAGGTGCCTTTCGCTTTGTGAGAACTATTGTACCTAAGCTTTGATGTGGCTCAGATACTTCCCTTCTAGGATTGCAGCAAGGCCTAAGAACTTGTTTTCTCAACTCACACACTGACTAAAGCATTTACTGTGCAGGGTGTTCTGGAGATGCTGGGAAACAAAAAGACAGTGTACTCGCCCCACTTCTTGACCTTAAAAAAGCTACATTATATAAAATAAGATGGAAAGGATATGTGCTAAATATAGAACTGCACAATCCACTGGCATAGTTATGAGTTAATTCCTCCCTGAGCACTTGAAATGTGGCTAGTCCTCCGAGATGCACGGGAAGTATGAACAATGCAACACATTTCTAAGATTTTATGGAAAACAATGTAAAGCATCTCAATATTTTTATATTGCTTATATGCTGATGTGATAATAGTTTTGATATATTTGGATTAAACAGAGTTTATCTGTTTCTTTTCACTTGTTTTATGTAGCTACCTAAAACAGTTTAGGATGGAGTGGGAGAATACTTCTTGTGTGGCAGTGGGGACAGACAGGGAGGGGCACAGCCAGCAGAAAAAGGAGGCAACACCTGTACTCACCTTCAGGCTGAGCAGCTTTAGATGTGCAGCATGCAGAGGGAAACTTAGCCAACAGCAAGGGCCTGCGCTGGGAAAGGGCAAGGCATGGTCTCTGGGTGATGGGTAGGCTACTCTTATTAGAAATCAGTACAGTGCTTAGAACGAGAAAAAGCACTCAATCTGTGGGGTCTAATTTTACTGTATGTGGTATATTATTAGAGTTAGAGGATGACTTGATATTAAAATGGCATTTAACCCAAGAATCATTTCTTCAATCACTGTGCCAGAGGCTTTAAGTCTTGTTCCTGTCTTCACATCGTTGCTTATGGAGTAATTGCTTAGGAGCAAGGCATGGTGGAGCAAGCCTGTAATCCCAGCTTCTCTGGAGGCTGTGACAAGAGAACTGTGAGTTTGAGGCCAGCCTGATAATTTCATGAGACTTGGTCATGACACCAAAAAAGAAGAGGAGGAGGAGGGCAAGGGGAAGGAGGAGCAGAAAATTCAGCAACAGAAGGGGAAAAGATATATTTCTCAGTTGACTTTTCCTGTCTTTATTTCACAACAGGCCATCATATTTTATAACATGTTTGTGTATTGGGAATCAGCTTACAAGTAAAAATGGGCCACTGTCTTTGCTTTTCCCATTGAAAGCCTTGGTAACTGGGAACCTCAGGAAAACATCCTATCACTTGCTTACATTTATCTACATCAAAATTATGGACTGCTCTGGAAGCTCAAGCAAATTCAAGCTGAGGATGATGGAGTTGTAATTTCCTTGGTGATGTGGGACAATTTTGGCATATCCCCAAGTTCCCATTAAAGCTGTCTGGCTTTACAGAGGGCTTTATGACATCTGATACCTTACTGCACTATTCCAAGAAACTAATATTAGATCAGCAAGTGATAGGTTATGGGGAGGGTAATTGACTGGAGAGATAATTGTAATGTCGCCCAGAAGCTAGCTTCTCTTAGATAAGGATTTGGCACAAGGTGATGGGCTAGCTGTTACTAGGGGCCCAGATATGCTAGTGGTCCCTGCATGTATATTCTTTCTTCCATTCTGAGGTTCTGGCTGCAGGAGATTTACAAGGAGCTTCTTTTAGAGAAATAAAAACAAAGTCTACTTATAATTGTTGATTCATGCACTAGTCAAGCAGACCAATGGGTTTCAAATCAGTTCCTCTTGCATTTCAATATCTCTTTCTCATGATTATCTGTTAGGAAAACCAGAAAAGGCATCTATTAAGAGCCCTCATTCACCTCAAAGTTTTGCTAAGTAATTGCTTTTTTTGTTATAATAAAATATTACTGAGCACTTACTCCTAGGCTAAGTATTATTTCTCTTAATCCTCACTACAAACCCATGCTTTATCTCTGATTACTCCTTATTTTAATTATCTATCATTGCAAAATAAATGATCAGAAAATGGAGGGGTTTACAGCAACATTAATCACTTATATTGCTTATGATTTTTGAAGGTCAGGTACAGAGAGAATATGGTATCATTCAACTCTGCATGGTGGGCTCTGGAGTCCCAGTTGGGGGATTTGGAGAGTGGGCCTGGAATCGCCTGAAGAATCATTCACTCCCATGTCTGGAGTTAATGCCACTGCCAGCTGGGGCCTATGGGGTGACAAACCAATGGCTTCTGCATGTGGTGTGGGCTTCCAAAGCAAGCAGGGAAAGAGACAGCACATGCCCATGCCAGACAGAAACCTGTTTCTTTTTATAACTAAGCTGGCAGCTGCATCACTTCGACCATATTCTTTTAGTTGAATGAGATTTAAAGTTCAGCCTGCATTCTGGGCCAGGGGATATAGACCTCATCTCTTTACCTTTTTTTTGAGATGGAGTCTTCCTGGGTTACCAAAGCTGACTCAAACTCCTAGACTCAAATGTTTCTCTCACTTCAGCCTCCCAAGTAGCTGGGGACAGACTGCATCTCTTGAAGGAATGACAGTGTCACTTTACGAACAGTGAGTGGGATGGAGCATACATCAGTGCAGCCTTCTTTGGGAAAATTCAATTGGCCATACACCTATATTTTATACATGAAAAGTCAGAGGCTCAAAAGGATAGATAAGTTGCCTATGATCATGCACTTAGTAAAAAAGAAAAGCTAAGACAGAAACTCACTGGTTTTCAGAATCCATTCTCATTTTTAAAATTACTATATTGGATTATCTCCCACTCCAAATTATGCTTGACTTTAAATTTTAAAAATGATAAATTTAAGATAATATATTTCAATTTCCATGATAAAAATTGTGCCACAGACCATCGAAATGGAGCCCAGGTGGTAGTGTGAGATTGTAATAATTTTAATACCAAATTACAAGAGCTAAATCCTCTAGTAATTCAAGTGCTTGACTTCACCATTTGACCCCACTGGTTTCCCTTCCTTTCCTATTCTCTAGTTTCTAAAGCCGTTTGTCTCACATGCTCACAAGCCAACTACCACATGCTCACAAGCCAGCTACCGTCGTCGGCCTAACAGCTGCCAAGCCTTTGTTTCTTCAGTCCACGGTGAGACTTCTGAGAACACTGGGACAAAGGAGCTCAATCTTCACCTGCTCACAGTGGTTGGGAGAGCCAGAGAGATGGTATTACATGGTGACAGGAGCTAAGCCCTCCCCCATGCTCTCTAGGTAACTGAAATTCAGCCTGGGTCACTCCTGCAAGGCTTAGGAACACTTATCATTTTCCTAAAAAACAAAACAAAACAACACAGGCAGATGCGCTGGCAGATACCTGTAATCCCAGCATCCAGAAACTGAAGCAGAAGGATTACTGCAAGTTTCAGGCCAGCGTGGGCTACAAATCAAATTCAAATCTAGCTCAAACTACCTAGTGAAATCCTGTCTCAAGAAAACAAAATAAACAAACCAAACCAAACCAAACAAAGAAAAAAAAAGAAGGAAAAAGAAAAGAGAAAAGCACAATGAAGTGTACATAAAGGAGTTCAGATCAATAAAACAATAATCTAGACACCAAACATTAACTCTGGCTTCTGGGGATCAATGTGGGTCTTCTGACTATTGGTGAGCTCATATTTTCTGCCCAAATAGAAGATGGACATTTACTTTTCATTGCTGTATGTCAGAGAACAGTGAGAGTCTTCCCGAAACAAAACAGGGCTCATCCAAAGAGAAATTCTCTTTTTGTGCACTGCTTAAAGCTCAAAAAATGCTTCCCCAGGCTCCTCTTTACTTCATCAAGATTTCAAGGTTACTGTTTGTTTGTTTATATTTCAGTTAACATTATGGTCTCATCAGTTTTTTTTGTTTTTTGGATACCAGGGATCAAACTCACAACCTTGTGCTTACCAAGCAAGCACTTGAACCACTGAGCTAAATCCCCAGCCCAAGGTTACTTTTTGTTTATAGCTTCAGAATTCTGTGAGCAGGAAAATTCTTCCTTAAACAGAGCCCAGGCATGGAACTGCTAGAGGTCAGGTAGGCTTCACATTCCACAGCTGGCCTTTCCCTGAGGGTATTAGGATAACAATAGGAATGGTAGGAGCAGCAGTAGTGGTATAATAATGAGAAGCAGGAGAAAAAAGGGAAGAGTTAAAAGGGGAAGAAAGAGAAGGCATAGGAGCACAGTGAAATACTTTTTTTGTGGGGTGCTGGGAACTGAACCCAGAGGTGCTCTGCCACTGAGCTACATCCTTAGCTCTTTTCCCTTTTTTATGCCTTATTTTGAGACAAAGTCTTACTAAATCACTAAGTTGCCCAGGCTGGGCTCAAATTCATGGTCCTCCTGCCTCTGCCTCCCAGAAGGCTGCAATTATAGACCTAAACAGCCACATGCAGCTTCTTCCTTTCTCATTGCTTCATAACTCCATGAGATGAGCAGCTCTTTTCTATCACCTGTTCCCTACCATGTTGTTCGCTTGATTGCAGCTTCAAAAACAATAAAGCCAACAAACCATGGACTGAAACCTCTGAAACTGTGAGCCAAAATAATTATTTTCTCCTTTATAAATTAATCAGTCTGGGGATGTAACTCAGTGGTACAGCACTTGCCTATCATGCACAAGGTCCTGGCTTCCATCCCTAGGAAAGAACTGCACAAATAAAATTAAAAAGGATAAGTTAATTATCTTAGGTGCTTTGGTACAGTGATAGAAAGCTAACACACTTTTGAACTTTTACAGTGTTCTTTTCAACCGTCTCCTAGCTTAAACTATTAGATGCTATTTTCCTAAGAAATTCAATATGCCACAGCTTTAGTGGCCACTCACTGTGTACACAAATGTGTGCTAGATTTTGAGATGACAGAAGAGAACTGGAACGAGCCAATGGTTTAATGGAGAAGACACCAGGTATGGTAGGAAGGCTAGTATGGCCTCTGCTGACACCAGCTGGGGAGGAATTGCTCCCAATTCTGATCAGGAAAGAATTCCAGCTGGTGATTTTTGAGATTTAATGTAGCTTACAAATACAATTTTGATAGGTAGTGAAGAAAGAGGAAAAAAGTTGTCCCAGACAGGAGGAACTCATGTGGGTGGGGAAGAGGCTGTTAAAAAGCACAGTGTGGAAAGAGGAAACTTGAGTGATCAGGAGATGGTTTGGGTAATTGTCTTCAAAGAGGGGTCAGAGGAGAGTTGGGAATCCCATTGTGAGGAATTGGCAGGCCTTCGAAGAGGTCTGGAGACAAGGAGAGTCATGTAGTGGAAAAACAGGATTACATCATAGGTATATCAGATACCAGGTGCTCCTGAGACTCTTCAGATGGATGAGTCCTTCAGATTCACCTCTCAAGTTAGTTGGGGCAGCCAAAGGAAAGACCCTAATCACTTGGCAGAAATCCATGGAAAACTCAGCTTTCCCTGTGTAGAGTTCTATTTTGTTTCCTTGACATGGATTTTTATGGCTTTGTCTTTCAGGTGGTTCTCCGGTTACTGGGATATTTCTCAATGGTTAGGGAAAGAAAGAAAGCTAAGATGCATGTTTAAATTCTCAGCCAGAGCCAAAGGCTGTTTCTTGGCAGTCATTTCCAGAGAGGACAAAGGTTCATCAGGGGAAGAATGTGTGTTGGGGGAGAGCAAGTCTACCACTGTCTGAAGGTAGGCTGGAGGAAGGAAAAAGAGGGGAGGATTATTTCATGATGATAGTTACCCCACAGCTCTTGATAGCATTTATCTGTCATCTCTCTCTCTCTCCCCCCCCCCATCTATTATCTATCATTTATCATCTGAGATGCTGGAGATGGAACCCAGGGTTTGTGCATGCTAGACAGGTGCTGTACCACAGGAGCTATACCTCCAGTGCCAGCCCAGGCAATTTAGCAACTTAGACTGTCTCATACTGAGAAAAACAAAAAAAC
Organism: Hydrochoerus hydrochaeris; assembly: GCA_004027455.1. Classification (NCBI taxonomy): domain Eukaryota; kingdom Metazoa; phylum Chordata; class Mammalia; order Rodentia; family Hydrochaeridae; genus Hydrochoerus; species Hydrochoerus hydrochaeris. The sequence goes on along the minus strand of PVLA01000575.1, from coordinate 26,875 downwards.
TTTTTTTAAAAGGGGGCTAGAGTTATAACTCAGTGCAAAGGCTATGGATTCAGTTAGAGAGAGAGAGAGAGAGAGAGAGAGAGAGAGAGAGAGAGAGAAAGCTAAGACATGAAGTTTTTCTGAAGGATATGTGAGCCCTTTCCGTACTGAGGAGAAGTGATCTTTGTCATGGAGACCTGTGAAGAGTGGAGTTTAGCAATCCAGGGAATAGGTGGGAGTCTGGGCAGCACCTCCTGTGGCCATATAATCTTTTTACCTTGGCCAACCCAGGAAAGCCTGTGTAGATGACTCCATTGTGCTGACAGAGAATGCATGCTGAGATCTGATAAAATACAGCAGGCTTTTTTGCCTCCACGAAAAGTTCTTTCAAACTGACTAGTTTGTAAACAGTCTCATTCCACGTGGACAACCATGGTTCCCCTCAGGTGACAAGTAGCTCTTGTATGCAGTTAGAAAGTTAATCTACTGATTTGAAACTACAGCAGTATCAAAAGCATAGCAAAAAGTATCCTACATACCCAGGCAAACTACTCACCCAGCCAGAAGGTAAATTCCTTGACTCTGTGGTCCAAACAAAGTTAGCAGAGGACAGATACGGCTTCCACATGTCAGAACATAGGTGATCCCAGGAGCAAGATAGAGGCCTGCTCAAAACATTCAGACATTTCCTTAGTTTATGAAGTGCCTCAAATGTAGTCCTTTGGCTTTTCAAATATAGGTCAAAATGGAATCAGTCCTAGAGACTCAGAGATTCACTGAGTATCTAGAGAGAGCACATGATCCATGTCAACCTTCAACATGCATGCCAGGCTGTGTCCACCACTGTGCTCTATGAACTGTCCTTTGTAACAGAAAATTTTATAGCAAGAAATTTTAAAAAACAACTACTATCCTGTTACTGTATTAAGACAAGATGTGCTCACATCACCCGTCACATAATTAGACTGCTAAACCTAGTCAGCCATGACTGTGTGTGTCCAGCTGCTTTTCATAGACAGCCCATTTCAGGTCAGCCTGTCTCAGTCCAGCTGAAAGAACTATATTTTCCCACCTAAGAATATATCTTGCTTTCCTAATATGTTTCAAGGATTTTCTACCCTGGATAAAATGGCCCCAGTCAAGGACACACTGAACTCTACCTGCCCTGCTCAGCACCCCTTTTACCAGAATTTCCTCACTTCATAATAAACAGTTTTAGTTAATTCTGCTTGACAATGTATGACTTAATTCATATAACCAATTATATGATAACCTGCTACCAGCTTTTGTACTTCCTGCTCACAAAATATGTACAAGTTTCTATTTCACTCTCAGTCGAGGCTGATGATTTGGGACTGATTTCACCAGCCTTCTAGTTTAATAAATCGTTGCCTTCCAAACTCCTCAGTGTGAACTACCTTCCTTTTGGTTCAGTACTGGGTTTCTACAAGACTTTTAGACAGATCCTATTTTATGGTGGCACAATGTATACTGCAGTGTGTTTGTGTATAATAATGTTAATTTAAGAAGTTTCTTGACATGGCCAACTTTGTAGTTTTGTAGAATTGTTTTATTATTGTTTACTGTACCAGGAGCTTCAAAGAATTGAAGAGAGCAGTGCATCCCTTGAACTGCATGGTTCCTGGATATGGGAAAGCTAAGGCAATTCCTCAGAGTGTTTCCTCCATCTCAGCCATAGAAGAAAATATTCCTAGGTTTGGAAGCTCAGGGTGCATTAGCATGAATTATGCATCAGTACTTAAGCTTGCCTGTTTTAGGTCCTGTTTTAGCACTAGGATGCCCATCTTTCTTGGAGCATTTGTAGCATTTTATGGTTCTTAAATCATTCCTAAAGACATCAGGAAAATGAGCGACAGTGCAGATGCTGTGAGGAACTTGCCAGATGCTTGACTTGGATTCCACTTGAGCTGATTCTGCTCACACTCACCTGAGATGACATTTCTGGTGTGAAAGTTTGTGTGGGTGTGCATGTGATTTCAGGTCTATGATAGGTATTCTGATTAAATACCTGTGGCTTCCATTGCCTATATATTTGGTTCACGTTTCATAATAAATCTGTTTTAATTGTTAGAGGGAAGTAAATTTGACATTAAAAAAATTTCATTTCACTCACTCAACAATGAGTAAACTGGCAGCTACCATGTATCAAATGCTGCCCAAGCCATGGATAGAAGAGGGACCAAGATGGCCAGGGCCCTGCCTAACCAGTGACCACATGCTCCTGGTAGGAAAGAAACAAAAAAGTAGAAAAGCAAACCTACGAGATTTCAGATACCATGTGAAGATAATAATATGGAGTGACTTAATAGAGTAATTAGGTAGTAATTTGAGACTACAGGGTCAGAGTTGCCACCTAAAGAAGTGACATTTGAGCTCAGGATGTGTGTCCAGTATTTAGAGTTATCTGGTATTTAGAGTTATCTGGAGGTACTTGATTCAAGAAGGATTCCAGAAGAAACAATAGTTTATACGAGTCATCATTATTAGACAAACAATTTCATAGATGGTTCATTAGCTATAAGTTCAGCTAATATCCTCTGAGGATATTCAATTTTTACTTCTGTGGCTGCTTACTGATGAGGGAAGTGTCATGGTTAGCTGACTGTTCCTGTGGCTGAAAGCTTAGACAGAATGGCCTGAGGTTAATTATAGTCCTGTCCCTACCTTCACTTTCATATGTTTGTTTATTTTCTGGTGCTGGTGATCTGATAACCCAGAGCTTCATACACACAAAGCAAGTGCTGTACCACTGAGCTACATCCCCAGTCCCCTTCCTTCATTTTTTATCACTATCATGGTGTCTAACTTTCTATTACTATACAGGATACCTGGGATAATTACCTCATAAAAAGAACAGATTTTGGCTCACAATTTTAGAAGTTTCAATCTGTGGCTGGTCCCATTGAAATACTTTATGGTCAGAGCACTTGGTGGAGCAAAACCATTCATCTCATGGCTGGGAAGTGAAGGAAAGAGGAAGATGATGAGGCTGGGATCCCACATCTCCTCCAAGGGCAGCCTCCAGTGAAGATCTCCCTTGAGTCCTGTCTCTTATAGGTCCCCACACCTCATTAAGTACCATGCTGGAGACCAAGCCATTAACACATGGACATTCAAGGGCCATTCCAGAACAGAACTATAGCAGCTATACTTTTTTCTTGGTGATTATTTGAGATATGATGGTATCAATGAAAGTGATTATTTAAATCACTAGTGGAATTTTGATTTACTGCTTTATATGGCATCTCTCTGTGTGGTTACCACTCTATTGCCAATAAATATGAGAAACACTTTCAGATTTTGGTTGATGACTGAGTATCAATGAATGGCTAACTGCTATTTAACTTTATAGGGCATTTTTAAGCTTCCCATAAGGGAATAATTAAACCACTACAAGTAACAAAGAATTAATTTTGAGGGATATTAAACACCCTTAATTAGCACACTTGAGTTTTGTTTCCCCACAGGGAAAATACGTTTTATGGCAATATGCCATGTCAAATCTTCTAAAGTTTTACTTAAACTTAGATCTGAAGTCACTTTTGCAAATGAAGACTTCAAAAATCTTTTAAGCCAAATCATTCATAAGTATTTAAGAAACTTCAGGGTCTTTGGATTTTATTAACAATTTTGTATCAATCACTGGGGGGATCTTCTGAATAATATATAACTCGTGAATTGAGAGTGTAAATCTTCTAATAACCTATATATGTGCAGATTTTTGAATTGTTGTTTTTTCTAAATACTGATTATGCTCTATTTTAATTGCATTTTAAAGTTTAAGTGAATTTAGAGATCATAAAAATTCAAGACAAATGGCAACATCTGAGCCCATCCATCAAGTGAAGTTGATCACTTACAATATCACATGCAATTAGGGCAGCAGGAGGAGTTATAGTTTATTGGTCTCAGTTTCAGTTAAATGAATCAGCTCATTCTTTATGATATTTACAATGGAGCTCTCTTACCTAAGCAACTATACTGCAGTGAACTTAATTTAACAGTGAAAATGGGTTGAACTATTTTATTAAACGTAGATTTATACATTTTTTAATTTTAAGGAAAAGACTTTAAAAGTTAGTTGTGCTTTTTAAACATGAGCATAGAGAATAATATATATTAATGATTACCAGGTAATGATTATTTGCACATAAACACTTGCCTTCAGTATTTTTGTGAAGCCAACATTAATGATGAAAAATTATTGCAAGGGAATTATTCTTTCGAGATTCTACTCTGTTGGACCCACATATTAGAATGAACTTGAACTACAACTGATGAGGAAAAGGAGGAATATAGTCATATGCTCTAACATTAGGGGTCAGTATAGAGTGATTTCTGATGTCTAAGTTTCCATGATTCAATATGGAACAGAATTACATTCAGGCTGCTAGGGGGGAAGCCAATAACTCATAGAATAATGTTCAAGTTCTGGGAAGGTGCTGCCACTGTAACTATGTGACCCAAGCCCTTTGATGTTTTCAGTGGTAACTTGCAGGTAGCTAGTGAGCAACATTTCAGGATTTGATATGGGGTAAAGCAAAAAGTGATTTACTTCTTTAGATTTAAAATTTTTTTCTTCTTTTTGAGAATTATTCTCTCTGACCTTAATTATCTCCTGTTTTTTCCTTTCCTTATCCATGTTTTGTTCATCACGCTTTTCCTCTACCTGCTAAAAGAGTAGAAGTCTTGGACAGAGGAGGTCTTTGAGTATTAGTGCATTGCCTATATTACCAGAGGTCCCAAGTAACAGCAGAATAGGGCCAGGTGTGCAAACGAAAGAAATGTGCTTCTGCTGGGGATCTTGCTTAGAACAAACCTGCTGATATCTAGCGACAGGAGGTAATACAAATTCTGGGAGGCCAAGGTCAGTATTTAATATGCATATACAAGCAATCAGGGGTCCAGTGACAGACATTTGGATGGCAAGATGATTTAAGCATGATACAGACTCAATGCCTTAGCAAGATACCTTAAATTTGACTGAGCCAATTGTATCCTTGTACACTACCTGTTGGATTGTGAGCTCCAAACAGCAGGCACTGTATTTCTTTTGTCTACAAATGTATGTTTACCACTTGAGCCTCACAAATATTTGTTGCAAGGATGAATTCTGAGACTGAAGTTCACTCATCCTACAGTATTGTGGAGTAGGAATTGCAGGAGGAAATGTAACTTCTCTTTCCCCTCTTCTGTGTCTTCTCTTTGCTTCTCCTTAACATTATTAGCAAAATAATTGAAACTACTTTTTATGGAGCACTGATGACATCCCAAGTCCATGCTTTACATCCATTACCTCACTGGAAACTCAGAAGCCTGCTCTGGGGTAAGGGATACTTTTTTTGTACCTCTTTAATGGGGCTTTGGGGCACACTGGTTGTTACATCAGTAGTCACATAACTGATGAATAGTGGCCCTTACCCCAAACGAGGCATGTGAATTGAGAAGCCATACTTCCAATTGTATAGTGTTTACTGTTAGCCACAGTATCAATATACCAGTGGGTTTAAACTGAGATTTCTCAGTAGTTGGTTTGAATGTTCATGTCCCAGTTTGAAGTCTTGCCTGGACTTCTTTGGCTAATAAGATATGAGAAGCAATGTAACTTCTGGGTAGAAGCTTTAAGCACCAGTAGGTGACTTATTGTGCCTCTTTTTCTGTAGTGGTAATCATGAAACATGCATTTGAGATAGAAACTTTGCCCCTTTTGATCTCTTATTAAAAAGAAGCCTCTGCTGATCCATACTGGACATGGAGTTTGAGTGAAAAATAACTTTTCTTTTATCAGGTCACTGTAAATTTTTTTCACTACCTTAGTATAATAGAGCTTATTTTGGCTCATATAAATGCTTCTTTCCAGTGTTGTCTACTTAAAAACATTAGGCATTCTCTAAAGGTATAAAAATGTTAAAAATAATCTTTAAAATTACTTGAAAAATCACTTTCCAAAGGAGTTAAAGACATCATTTTATAGTGACGCATACATACCTATATTTATAGCAGCACAATTCACAATAGCTAAATCTGGGAAGGGTCCTATATGTCCATTAATAGATGAATGAGTAAAGAAAATGTGGTATTTAAAATGGAGTACTACTCTACCAGAAAAAGGCTAAATTTAAATCATTTACAGGGAAATGGATATACCTGGGGACCATAATGTTAAGTGAAATAAGTCAGGCATACACACTCAAATATCACATGGCTTCTCTTATACAAGAAACCCAAAATATAAACAACAAAATAAAAGATAGATGATAAGAAATAGGGGGATGGATCTTTTGCAAAAGGGTGAGGGACTGAGAGATGGAGAGAGCAGGGAGGGAGTGGGATGGAATTTAGGAGAGCTAGCTGAGAAAAGAATTAAGATGTGTTATGCACATGGACCAACTCTCCATAAGGAATGTAATCCTTATGTACAGCAAACATGTACTCATAAAAAATGAAATCTGAAAAAATAAAATTACTTGAAGATCCATATGGTCCTAAAAATGTATTAGTTCACTGATATGATGACATCATTTAAGGACATACAATACTTTTAAAAAGAATGTCAGTCTCAGTAGAATGATCTTTTGTGATTGCCATCAGATGGTGGGTCAGTAATAATTCAATCATACTTCTTTGTAGTGTTTCTTGTATCTGCTTTATCACAACTGTGTGCATATTTTATTTTTATTTAGGCTTTCACTCTTCCTTCTCGAAATGGTCAATGCAAAGTCTCCTAGGATGAGAAGTTTCCTTGGAAGGAAACTGTTGAACATGATCAATTTCCACAGCATTTGGAGTAAAATTTCCCCACGGCAGACTGAACACGCCTGTGATAGGGAGGAAGATCATTGCCTGTCAGGGCTACTCATTCCCCTTTGGCCAGCTTTAAACCTTACTTCTCTGAGGACAAAGTTGTCCTTTCAGGAATCTGGGCCTGTTGGCCTCTGGACTTATTCAAATCAAGCTAAACTGTGCACCTGAAGCACTCCCCCACCCCAGCTCTGAGGCGCACATGCGATCTCCAGGGACCCTGTGGATTTCACCTGCTCCTCACACTGCCAAGATTCAGATTATACTTCCATAAACTGTCAAATTTTCTACCACTTATATTTTGACTTGCTTGTTGGTATAAAGTATTTCAAGCAAAACCCAGTGTCTTTTTGAGATTCCACAAAATGTCACTGGTTCTAAGGAGAGAGAGAGAGAGAGAGAGAGAGAGAGAGAGAGAGAGAGAGAGAGAGAGAGAGAGAGAAAGAGAGAGTATTATTGGAGATTGAACCCAGGGGCCTTTTGTACTGAGCTACATCCCCAGGGTTTTTTCTTTTTCTTTTCTTTTCTCTTCCTGTCCTTTTTTTTTCTTTTTAAACTTTGGGACAATCTTGCTAACTCCCCCAATCTTGCTAGGCTGGGCTTGAATTTGAGATCCTTCTGCCCCAGCCTCCCAGAATGCTAGGGTTATAGGCTTGTGCTGTCTTGCCCAGCCTTACGTTTAACATGTTTATGGCAGGTCTGGCATGGTGAGGAATCACATGCAGGGTACACAGGCTTCTGAAGCCTCCCCCATGATTGTGTCCTCTGTCCCTTCCTTCCTTCTTTCATCCAGGCCTTTCTAGGGTGGCTGGAAGGCAGATCATCTCAAAAAGGCCTGTGTCTCCCTTCCCCGCAGTAAGGAAGTTTTTGCCATGTGGTCACAATACATAATAATAGTATTAACAACAAAAATAACAACTGCCTGCACGTAAATGCCAGACCTAAATGCCCACCATCTCCTTAAACCCTACTTTAAACTCATGTGCAAGTAGTATTGCTCCCTTCATGCATGTAAAAATTCTGAGGATTCAAGAGGTTGAATCTTCAAACAGTAATTTTTCTATGAAAAAATAAGCTATTACTGCCAAAGTTGCACAAATATATTTATTATGCATATAAAACTAACCTCTAAAGGTGGTGCTCATAGCACGTACTAGTTCTACATGCCTTGGATACACATATCTCTCACTAACCTGATTGCTATTTCTCTGGATGCATTCCATTTTTAAAAGATAAAAAGCTAGTTCTTTGAAAACATGGGCTTCTGAATGAAAAATGTTCTTTAAGTGCGAAGAAGGAAGTATCTAAATACTACAAACACTGGCCAGCAGCTGTATTTGAGTTGCCTGTCGCTATAGTTTTTTCTCCCTCTCTCTCTCAGTACTGAATTGAACCCCAAGCCTCCCTTGTGCTAGGTAAGCACACTTTCATTGAGTCGTTATCCTCCATCCTTTTTATTTTGAAACTGGGTCTTGTTAAGTTGCCCAGGCTGGCCTTGAACTGGTGATCCTTCTGAGTCACTGGGATTATAGGTATAAGCCACTGTGTCTGGCATTGCTGTAGTATTTTCAACAAAGAAATAAAGAAAAGAGGAAGCAGAGGAAGACAATTTGAATGCTTATATAACCTTTAGTTTGCTCTATTTTCTTTCTCCTGGCCTGTTCTGTTTTTTTTTTTTTTTTTCTTTCTTCACCTGTCTGGCTTCTAAAGTCATTTCAATTTGAAATTCCTACATTTTTAGAACATGGCACATTCTTGGCATTAGTAGATTTGACATTTGTAGTTGTAATTCTTCTTAAGTAATTCAGTAGGTCTGTAGCTCACAGTAACTTCTAACCTTGTGGAATGAATGAATATGAATTGCCTGCCTTCTACAGCTACTATTGGGTCTGAAGTACTTTAGCTAATGAATGCCTCCAGACAACCACCTAGCTTCCACATTTAATGTGGCCTTTCCATTCTCTGTTTATCTTCACACTTAACAAAAACAAAAAACAAAACAAAACAAAAAAACACCTAAGGTAATTTTATGCCCTAGGGTCTTTTTATGTTGTGATTTAAACTCCAAGAGTTTCAATTTTTTTCTGTTATCTATACAGATGACTGATGGTTTTCATGATGTCTAGTAATTACATTTTTTTCCAGGTATTTGGACCACTTCTTTTGCCTTTAATTTGAAAGGAGCATGGAAATCTCCATAGGTCACTAGACAAGTGGTTGATCAATCTGCAGGCAGGTTATTTTTTGTTTTTTGTTGTCATCACAAATAAAGCGTACCCCAAATGACACAGAATATCACCTAAATATTTGTAAGGCCTTTATATAGAAGTGTTTAGTCAAGTACACTGTGTTGTATATTGTTCAAGGTGCTGTGTGGCTAGACAGGAATCTGTCTTTGAGTGCCAGGTCCAGACAGCTAACATAAAAATACTATCCTCCTTTTATATAGGTAAACATGAAAGAGATTTTGCTAGACTTCTTAAGATAATATCCTCATTAAAGATTTTCTAATAGTCTTAGGTATGCCAAAATGAAATGGATCAACTTGTTAAGGAGTGAACTTTCTGTCATTGGAGATGTTTATTCACAGTTTGGATGACCACAGATGGTGAATTGTACTTATTGACATTTTAGGTTCCTGCCAGTTGTGAAATCCTTTGTTTCTTCACAAAGTTACTAATTTTGAGCAATAATTTAGGTTAGGTACTGTAAATTAATCAGTTGAGTTTTTTTGTTTCTCTGGTTTCACAGTGAAGTAGAAATCAGACTTTCTGGCTAACAGCTCAGATGCCTTGTTTGCTAAATGCTTTTCAAATATACATGCACATAAGAAATGCCATTGTGAATGACTGCACCTAGTAGGTGAGCTGGAAGCTATAACACATAACTAAGGTGAACTTAATCCCTAACTGGATAGCCCAAAGTCAAATAATCTAGTTGTTTTTCACTTTTCTTGGATAGTTTCGTAACCCAATGGTTTGCTTAAAATTTTAATGGGATTCTGAAGCGTTACTGGTAGGTTAACATTTCAAGGGGAAAATTAACATTTAAACAGAGTTTGGTTATAGAAGAGACAATAGAAAATGCAGCCGGTGATCCAGCTTAGCTAGGAACACCAGAATAACTGATGGTTGCCTGTATAAGAAAAATGTTTTTTGTTTGTTTGTTTTGTTTTTCCAGAGGTAGGAACGGAGGGAGGGAGACGATCTTCAAGAGCCGACAGGATTTTAAGAAAGACTGAACACGGGAGGGTAGGAAAAAGTCCTGCTGGAGAGCTTCCAGCAAATAATGGGATTCAATATTCCTCTTCAGGTTTTACTCAGTCTGACCCCAATGCTGTGAGTTAAATACTCTTTTTATTTTCTCAGGAGGCTGGAGAGGCCAACTTTTCTGCATTGTTACGGGAGACCTGCACCGAGGGTGAATCCTGTGCATGTTCTGCCCAAACCACTTCCCAGGGCCCCTGTCTCAAATATTGTATACAAGAAAACACAAGAGAGTGGTAATGGGACAGCAAACAATGAGTGGAGATTTAAGATGTGTTTGACAACACAGCTAGAAGGTTGTATATTCATGAGAAATGACTACAGAAATAAAATTTTACTGTATTTCCTTGTTATTCCCAGTAAAAACCAGGCTTATTTAAAATTAATGAATTCTTTAAACTAAATGTTCACTCTTAGCACTGCCCTATGTTTTGATCAATAAACAAGTTTGTTTGAATATATATTTAAATCCACAACAGTTGAGTGTGTTGTGTGCCAGGCGTAGTATTAGAGAATTGCTTCTGTGCTGTAATCACATATAAAGTTCTTACTAAGCAAATAGGAGGTTCCTCTGCCTCACACTTAAGGGCACTCGTAATCTAGTGTATTGACAATGTCTGATTAGTGTCCTTACCAATCTTTTTACTTGTTACCAGTGCCCACGCCTTCTCTAATCTTACTGAATCTTCCTTGCCTAATTCCATTTCTGCCTCTTCTTTGAAGTTTCCTTGACCTCTTCAAAACAGAATGCCTCTTTCCTTCTTTGACCAGGAAACCCTTGTTATCTGAGTTTGTGGGCACTTATCCAATCTCTGGGGCCATCTTGAGTGGTGCTGGTATATACTGCTATCTGGCTTTTCATGTGAGCACAAGCTGCTCCTCAAATTGATTTTGGTTTCTTTTTGTAGAACAAGTACAACAATTTTGTGTTATACAACTCACAGTGGAAATTCACTAAAATTTCTGGCTGTCCTCCTGCATCCAAGTGATGATTCCCTGTAGGGTGAACTCAAATGTATGTGGAAGAACTAAGATGTGGGTGTGAACCTGACAGAAATAAAGCTCAGTTTTGCTGATATTTTCCAGTTGCCTGGGAAAAAGGATATGTTCTCATATTCTGCTTCACATTCAGGGTCCACATCATGCTCTCTTCATATCCACTGTGAGTAGTGGCACACTTCCCACTGCCATTTTTTTCCATTTTTTTCTCTTCTTGTCTCTTCTACTTATTACCTAACAGTTCATTTCCTCACTAAACAATATATTTTTCTGATGCGTAGATTGTATTTAGATTTACAGGGGAAACAATTAGAAGCCTTCTGCCCAGCTGTAAAGTGGCTTCCTTGGAAGATGACTGTGTTGTGTCCTTCCTGTGACAGTTCTTCCCTAGGGTCTAAGCTGAGGTCAGCAGAGTGTCGGAGACATGTAGGTTTGAGTAATGTCTTGGAGAGGGGGAATTTTTTGCACTAAAATAACAACCCAACCCAAAAGGGGACTGAAAATGAAAATATGCTGATTGTAGAACCTAACCATAGGAAGGCAGTCAGCCCCAAGTACTGTGGGGAACCTGGAACTTAGATGCCAAGAGGATTCTGTGTCTCTGGCTTTCACTGAACTGTACAGGTCTACTTTATTCTTCCTAAGGGCAGCTTGGCTTCTGATTTTTCCAGTTGCATCATGAAGTATAGGGGCCAACATTTGAGATGTTTGAAATCCTTGAGTCCAGATGTCCATAGAAATATCACCTGATCTGATCAATGCACCCAAAGAAGGACTTCAATTGCTATGTTGCGTCAATCCTTGGATCAGTAAAGTGTGGTCAGATACAGAATGATAATTCATTCTTTTGGGTTTCAGGGGCAACCACTGGGATGGAAGATGGTAGGATGCTGCCCTTGCTTGATGGAGGTATGCTAGACTGATAAAAGACTGGATGTTTGCTGTATGGTACATGGGCACAGAGGTCAATAGTTTGCAGGCTTTTCCCCACATCTTATCTCCTGTGAGTTTCATGACAAGCACCAGGGGCAAGACAGGAACTACTGTTACATAACTTACACCCTAAGTAAGGCATTGAGATGCTCTTAGAAGCTAAGTGACTTGTGCAAGAATTCCAGATAAATACTAACATCTCCTTCAATGGCTCAGTGAAATCCATCTTTCAACATGTTCCTGAAATCCCACTACTGTGTCACAGTTGGTTGAGTGACAGAGTAGCAGCACTGCCTTCTGCTTTCCTATTACTTTGGCTTCTCTAGAAAAAAGCTCCAGGGAAGCAGGCATACGGGACCAAGTGAGCAAGATAGAGAAACAGGTAGAGGAAACATTAGGACCATGAGTTACTGAGCTCATCAAAACCTTGAAATAATAAGCTGATTGACACAACTGCATGTTGTCTCTGTGTTCCAAGTCCAGGATAGGGAAAGAAGTAAAAATGTACTCACAGGCTTCTATTGTCTGTTTTCAAAGATCAGGCTCTTGGGCATCAACTTGCCAATACTCAATGTAGTATTGACTTGAGGGCAGAAGCAGCTCCTGGACAGCACAGAACCTCTGGGATAAGAGACAACGTACTATCTATTAGGACAAAGGGATGTGCGATGGAGGGGGCACCATGAGCAAGGCAGATGCTGTAGTTGGCCCAGAAGCTAGGCAACACCAAGATCACGTTCAGGTGATCTTCTGCCACAAAATGGTGAGAGAATTAACAAATCTCCTTGTGGTCCAGAATAAAGCAGTTGAGTGATTGCAAATCTTCCACAGGGTCATTAGTGAGCTGTTGACACATGATCTAGAGTGATGTTGGTGACATTTTCTTTTTAAAGATGACTCACTTTAATGATCCCCCTCCCCAATAACATTATTCTTCCCATGTGTCTACCACGGATATATACACATTATTCAGGTTTTTCCTCCACTGGAGTTCTTGAGGTTGGAATAAAGTTGACTCTTCATTAATTCAATAGTTTATCGGGTACTTCTATGTTCCAGGAACTTTTTAAGTGCAGAAGATAAAAGAGTGGCTAAAATGGACAAACATTTTCAACTTGTTCAAGTTTACATCTGTGTGTGTAGGGGGAGAAAGCAATAAATAAAACGCAAATTATGTCGATGCTGAAGAATGCTTTGAGGAGTGAGGGTTGTAAATTATCTAGAGTAGCAAGCGAAGGGTTCACTGTAACATTAAAGAAAAAGTAGACATGAATATTTGAGGGAAAAGAGTTCCAAGGAGAGAAAAAGCTTGAAGGCATGACTGTGTATTTCAGGAAGGAGGCCAGAAACCAAAGCAGAGGGAGAGGAGAGAGCCTGTTGAAGTCAGAGATAATATGGGGCCAAGTATCTTAGGATACCGTAAAGGCTCTGGCTTTCTCCTGGGGAAGGATGGAGGAGCAAGTCTCTGACTTCCGAAGTGATCTGATTTATGCTGTGATAGGATCACTCTGGATAAGAATAGGGTGCAGAGGGCCAAACCTAGAAACTGAGAGATTGGAGGTTCCTGGAATAATTCAGGTGAGAAATGTTGGTTGTGTGGAATCAGATGGTAGCAGGAGAGGTTGTAAGATCATGTTTTTAAGGTGATGTTGACAGGATTTGTGATGATTAGAAAAGGAATTAGTGGGAAAAAGAAAAGGGAAAATGACTATATTTTTGGTTGGAGCAAGATCTATACAAGAGAGAGATTTTAGAGAGACTAGTAATTTGGCCATGAGATGGTGGAGTTGTTGAGTTCACAATGGATTTAGGAGGCTGAAGCACAGAGAAAAGTTCAAGGGTAGAAATGTAAATACGGGGGGCCATTAGTGTGGCATGGAAAGCTGTGCAGATGTGCCCGAAAGCTCAGGACTGGGTAAGATCACCAAGTACATGTGTGCAGATGGAAATGTGATGATGAAAGACTGACTCCTGGACCTGTCCACCTTTTAAGGATTAGGAAGGTGAAGAGTAACCCAAAAGGAAATTGAGCAGAAGTGGCCAGGAAGGAGGAGGGAAAAAATCCCAGAAGAATGTGCTTTCTGTAAGCCGTGAAAAGAATGTTTTGTGAGGAACTGACCAGGTAGACCAAAAGCTTCTGATACAGGGGCTGGAACTGCAACGGACTGAATGTTTTTATCATCCTCAAATCCACATGTTGAAAGCCTGGGCCTCAACAGGAGGGTATTTGGGGAGGTAATAAGTTTATGAGGGTAGGGTCCTCATGAAGGGACTTAGTACTTTGGTGAGAAGATATATGAGCACTTGCTTCTCTCTTTGTGCTCTGTCCTGGAAAGATAGCCATCTGTGAAGCAGCAAGGTAGCCCTTACCGCACACAGAATCTGCCTGTACCTTGATCAGAAGACTCTGGGCTCTGACAGTGTGGGCAATGAATGTTAGTTAAGTCACCCTGTCTAAGCAGTCTGCACTAAAACGAGGTCTAACTTTACTGTTCAGCAGCACGGAGATCGCTGGACCTGGAGCCATTTCAGTGGTGTTGTGGAGGAGCCAAATGGCCAACAAAGGTTCAACGGACAACCAGAAGACAAAAATCAGAGGCCACAGACAGGTCATTCTTGTAACTTTAGGGTAAAGAAATGAAAAGAAGGTGGTAAGTGGAGGGAGAGAAAAGGCAAAGTCCTCGTGTGTGTGTGTGTGTGTGTGTGCGTGTGTGTGTATCTTATGCCCACTGTAAAGTTTGTAGAATTTACTGGCAGAACTAAGCAAAAAATTAATGACAGTGAGAAAAATGAGCAGAGTATCCCCAGGGTCTATGTCCACAAAGGCAAGGTCATTAATCTACCTATAGGTCTCGAGTCAGTGGAGAAATATATGGTGTGGGTAATGCTGGAGTTATGCCCCACAGGCCTAATGCCTCAAGGTTTCATACGTGTTTAAAAGGCAGAAATAATGATCTTAGGTACTACACAGAATATAGTCCCTAGCCTGTGGTTCTCAAGCCCTGGCCCCCTCCTCTGCTCCCTGGAAGTCCACGAACTTAAACCAGCTTTGTTCTTTCATGTCCTTCAGCATCAATGTTCCTGCCTTGCTGCCTGCTGACTACAGACGAAATTCCCCCCAAACAAGAGGTAAATCAAAGGTTTTTCTCCTTTAAGTTGTGTCTGGTATTGTGTCCAGCCACTGGAAAGTTTACAAATACTATCTGCCAAAGTGTGGTCCAGCAGCACTTTCAGAGCGCTTAGTGGGAAGAAGCAGTTTTAAGAATGCTATCATTATCATCACTGCTATCATCAAATAATAATAAAGAGCAATTAAGTGCTTAATTTCTTGTGGCACCTCATAAGCTAAAATAAAGGGCCTTGTTTCCTGGTAGAGCTGGTTTGATGGAAAGCAGTAGTATAAAAAGGTCGGAAAGTCAAAGAAAGGGAAAGACAGGGTTAGAGCCCAGGCAGAAGTCTCTCACTAAACCACTCTACCCCAGTTCCCGATTTTCAGCCCTCTCAGCGTTCCGACGATCTTTGCCCTCCTCCTCCTCCTCCTCCTCGCTCTTCGGCCTCTGCGCTCCCTACTTCTTCCTCTGCTGTCGCTCGTACTGCAGCGCTGGTTCTGAAGCTCGGCCGTGGCCCCCATCCCCATTGCCTCGGCACACGGGAAGCGGATGAGAGCGCTTAAACTCCAGTGGGGCAGAAGCCGGCGTTCTGAGCATGTGCGAGCAAACTTGGGGGCTGGGGCGGAATTTGGGGGCCCAGTCAAGGTCTCTGCGGTAAGAGCCGGGCGAGAGCGCCTGGAGCGGAGGGCGGGCAGCCCCGTCCCGGGGAGAGCCGGGCCCTGGCCTGGGGCACCCGGCTGCGCCCTGCCCTCCGGCGCTGGGGAGCTGGCCGCGTGTGCCTGGCTACTTGACTCGGGGACGAGCCAATCAGGGCGAGCTGCCGGGGCTGCCATGTGACAGGCGAGGCGGCCCCTTTCTCCGCGCGGCCAGAGGGAGGAGAGCGCCGGGCTTCGCCGCGAGCCTTCGAGAGCAGCCGCCGCGGAGGAAGCGGCAGCGGCGGGCGCGAGCGGCGGCGGCACAGCTTGGGGCCGGCCGGGCGCGCATCCCCGGGCGCCCTGCGCGGAGGAGAGCGCGGTGGGCCTCGGGAGCCACAGGACAGCAGTGGACAAAGCAAGATGGCAGGGATCTTAGCTTGGTTCTGGAACGAGAGGTTCTGGCTCCCGCACAATGTCACCTGGGCAGACCTGAAGAACACGGAGGAAGCCACCTTCCCCCAGGCGGAGGACCTCTATCTCGCCTTCCCCCTGGCCTTCTGCATCTTCATGGTGCGGCTCATCTTCGAGAGGTAAGAAGGGCTGGAGCACCTCCTCCCCTCCCCCTGCGCGCGCGCGCACACACACACACACACACACTCACACACGCACGCGCACACCCCACTCCCGCGCACACGCACACTCGCGTGCTCCGTGGCGCACGCCCCCGGGCCCCCGCGCTCGCGCTCACAACTCCTAACCTTTGTGTTCGGGGCGGGCGCCCAGCGTCAGGGTCGCCCCTCGCAGTCCTCCTTGGCCGGCTCTGCCCACCTCGCCAAGAGCGCAGGCGAACAAAGGTGAGCGGCGGTCGTGGGACGCGCGGCCCCCGGCGGGCTCAGCCTCCCCTCGGCGCCGCACTCTGCGCGCCGGGACCGGGTTTCCCCGGCGGGGTCGCCGCCACCCTCCAGACCGCGGGAACGTTCGGGACGGGCCCCGGGGGAAGGAACAGCCGCTCGCGCTTCTGGTCTCTGCACCGGCTTGCGGATTGTTGGGACTGTGCGGCGGAATTCACCAGAGAGGCACTTCAGTGTTCTGGTCGCTTTTGCGTTGCCGTCCGTCACTCTGAGCGTCAGGCCCGCTGTCCTGAGAAATAGTTGACAGTAGCACTCCACCTCATTAGCGGTTTCTTTTAAAGGGGTTAGGATAGGGTGGTTGCACATTCTGCAGAATGATCGTGCCGTGGGTAGCTGTACCCTGTGAATAATCATAAAACTTATTTTGGGTGCCAGCACACACTTAGAATGATTTAGAGGGCTGTCATGTAATTTTTGATTTAATTGTTCAGTGTGGTCAGATAAATCATTGTATCACGAACAAACTTGTTTCACTCTCACTGAACCAGCGTTGTTTTAAACTAGATTTTTCTATCCTTCGTGCTTCAGTATTGAAACAAAACTGAGAAATACACACTTCTGTCTTTTTCTTAACTGAAAACGTCACCTTCCCCTTTTTTGTCCCCGGTCCACATTCAACAGGAAAGGCTGAATTTCTTAGATCACAAATTCCCATTTCCCAGGCTTGGGGGTGTAGCTCAGTGGTAGAACTGCTGCCCAGCATTTGTGAGGTCCTGAGTTCGATCCCCAGCACCGCAAAACAAAACCCACGAAGGAACACTTCCCCTCCACCTTGCTTCCTGCCTCCAGCTCACCTTGGTTTTGTTTCTTAAGCTTTTGCTCCATTATCTCCTTGCTGCTTACTATTACTATTGGAGATGGCAGATTATATCTTTTGTATCGTTTGTTGCTGGAAATAACAACAAAGCTTCTGGGAATAAAAGGTACACTTTGTTTAATAAGGAAGGTGTATTTTTCGGTGGACAGTATTATTGCTGAAGAACTAAGTCAGCTGAACTACTGAAACTGATATACACAAAATAACAGACTAAAAAACCCTTTTTAAAATGATTGTGATCCAATACAGATTTGTCATTGACCCTGTCCAGTGCTGACACAGTGAAAAAGTGGGTGTGTCTGCAGGTTTAGTTGCTCTAGAACAAATGTTTACTAAATGTTTACTTACAGAAAATAGGAAGTCTTGTTTTATTTTGCAGCCTTTCCAAAGCCAAGTGCTCTCAAGGAACAGTAGGTTGCTCTGTGTTAACATGTTGTAGCACAGATCACATGCTGAATGATATCTGATAAGTCTGCCCGATATATTCTGGCTGGCCTCACCTTCAGGTAGCTCATGCATTTGAAGGCAGTGTTCACTCTGTATCTTTGGAAGAGCTCCTGTAGAATTCAAAAAGCATGGCAGCTGGAGAACTCTGTGCAGAGGGCTGCATTTCCCTGACCTTCCTCTCCATACTGATACCAGGCTGTTCCCTGGGTTGAAAATAAACATGTAAGGACTGAGATAGCCTTGAATTTTCTCTGCCTTAACAAAAACAAAACAACAGAACACAAAACAAAGCAACTGATGTAGTAGTTAAAGATGGGAAGTTCATTTGTCTTCCTTTGTGTGATCCTCCAACTTGACTTCTCAAATCTTAGGCATAGAGATGCCTCACATATGTAGAGAATTGGTTTCTTTCAGGTCATTGATTCAAGTAGACGAGATTTAATGGCTTGTATGGAAAGTGAAAGTTGATGGTCAATGTTTGGAATAATAACCTAATAAGGCACATATGCCATAGGATGCTCCTGACTTTTGAAAGAGTGTCTACTTTCTTTCCATAGAAGTGATAGCTCTTTTTTAACAGTTGAGACTCTTGAGTTTTTGAAAATCTCAGGGTACAGTTGTATCCAGTTACAAATTCTGCATATTTCTCTTCTCAAACCTAAGTAAGATGTTCTAGGATCCAGCCTGTGGCCTCACCTTAGTATATTCATCTTGGGCCCTGGTCACTATAGGTGCACCAGCCAGTATTGTTACTAGAGATACAGCTCATTTAATGCACTTTGAATATAAGCACAAATCATTTTCTTTTGCCATGTTGTATAATGGCCAACATTATTTAAACATGCCTACTGTGAATTCCTTTGTAAAATGAAGTGCTTTTGTAATAGGAATAATTCTCTCAAAATTTTGTTTATGTTTCTCTTGTTAGTTATTGCAAAGCTGAGAACATAATAAGAAGTAATATGATTATCCAAGATCTTTATTTTCCATTGAGGGCAGTAATGCCTTTGTTGAGGCTAACATTGTAGCTTTGAATGCCTTCTCACCAGTCTTGTATGTTTTTCTCAATGCAGAAAAATACTAATGAGGTGAGTGAGTTGGGCTTTGCCAGTTGAACAGCCTTGTCTTTTCGTTTTCACTCCTGCTGTGGGGGTGTTGACAGCACAGGCACTAGTGGCCAAAGTGTGCCACTTACAGAAGCAAACGGACAGCAGTGTGGGAGCCCAGCATGGCTGGTTAAAAGCAGAGCAGCGTAAGGTTACTGGCTTCTATAGCTCAGTCTGTGAATAGCCCAAATCTTAGTGATTGTTATTTTCTTTTATTCATTTGTATTTATATTAGTAAGTGTTTCTAGTACAAATGATTGCATTCTTTATGGGGAGATGATACATGTACATAACACACCTTAATTTTTGGTGGTTTTTAGCATAACTTTTACACTACACTTGCCTCTGGGTAGGGAGTGCTATAGATAATATTTGGAACATATCTGTTGTTTTAAGAACATATTTGTTGTTTTTAGAAAAAATAGATTGTTTCTCTTAGACTAAAAATTGTAGTATGTATCCCATTATATTAAATTGTTTACTTGATGATACTGTACCAAATAATATTTAATAATGTAGCATTGTCATTTAATTAGTTTTTTGATTTAATGCTTCTTCAGGCTTAGTAAGCCATTCTTAGGAATTGTATAATAAATGCTCCCTTTAAATTCACTTTTACAAAAAGATGTTTGACCGTGGTGTTCATATATGTGGAAGTGAAATTCTGTTGAATCACTGGGAAGAAAAATTCTTTGTTATTATCAAAGGTAACTCTTAGTGTACTTTCTTCTTTGTGGGCTTAGAAGAGGGTAACAGAAAAAATATTGATTGGGAATCAAAACACTCAAGTTCTAGTCAAAACTTTTGTCATGCTGGGGCAGGTTCCTAATTTATCTCTGCTTATTTTCTCATTTATGCAGTGAATCAAAAGGCTATAGTAATCTAAGACTGTTTTCCCTCCCTATTCCCTGATTCCTGTGTGTCCTGGGTATTTGAAGCTTACTAATTACTATCTCATGAGACTTTGAAGCAGGTTAAATAGCACATCTTGCCTGACAGAAATAAAGTCTCTCAGAATAAAGAGATTTTTTTTTTCATAGAAACATTCTAGTCAACGGTTATGTTTTTAGAGTTTTTAAGTGTGTTTTGAGTGGGAAGAATCATTGGGCTGTTATCATACACGCTCCAGAAAGTTATAGTATTTCAGAATAACCAACCATAAAGATCCTTCAGGAAAAGCAATTGCTTCCTTACTTCCAACCTTAGAGGAACTCAAAATAGGCCTGTTACCTGACTGGGCAAGGAGTGAGTAGTTCAGTCCTGTAGGGTGACTTTCAAAATGCCAAGCTATGTGAGGAGTGTCATACTTCAGGGGACTGAGACCAGTCCAGCCTGGGGCATTCAACACCAGAGTGACCTACTGTCTCCAAATCTTGAAGGAACAGCACTGTTTTGTCAGAGGAAATGTCTGGCAAGTAGACTTTTTATGATTTATCTCCTATCTTTCAGGGGAAGGAAAAGGGAGACAGGGAAAGAAGAAGGAGGAAAGAGAGAGGAATGGGGTGGGAAGGGATTACTAGGTGACATTTATTACTGAAGGATATTTCTATAATGACACCATTATTCTCAGATATATTTCAAAAGTATTTGGCACAATTTACAAACAGACATGACTTTCTCAGCAATTAGTACTGTATATTAATCTTTATTAATGTTCTGATGGTGAGATTTAAATTAAAACTGTTGTAATGGTGAATACATTGTGTCATTTTGAGAAGTTTAGAAGCTTAACTAAGTGACTCAACAGGGAGCTAAGGTCCTTACTTTGTAAACATCTTCGTCCTGTGCAAGTGCATGGCATGGAAATCTTGTGAGTGCTGCACTGGGACTGAAACCTCCACAAACTGTGAGCTAAATAAACCTTTCCTGCTTTAATTTTCTGTGTCAGGTATTTTGTCACAGCAAGGAGAGAAAAGTAACTAACACAACTGTGGATGCCTGCTTTGTTAGAGAATGGTTTAAGAGACAATAATTGGGTCCACAAAGGAATAGGTTGCCTCTTACAGTTTCTGGCTGGGCTAAAAAAAATGGATTACAACAGATGTCTTGTTGGAAAACAACTTAAAATGAAAATGATGGGGGGTTTTGGGCAGAATTTTAGTACAACTTTTTCATGTAGCAAAATAAAAGTTTTGCATCTGCAGGGTATAATAGTGTAGATATTTATAATAGGTTGCTTGTGGGTACAAGGGCATAACTCTACTTTTAATGAACAGTGCCTTAGTATGGTAGAAGAGGTAAGCAAGACAACTTATGACAGATTATTTAATGGTATCCCATAATAGGAAATTAACATCCTGAGTTCACTTAGGATGTTTCCTTGAGGATATCTGATTTCTGTGGGCAAGGTTAGATAGTTTTCTCCTACATTGCCAATCATAAGGCTTTTCAGAAGTAGTTGTTCTTCTGTGATGGAGAAAGGCTGGTGACAGTGCAAGAGAAAGGAGTTTCTGGTCAATTTCTTCCATCAACACCAATCTCATAGTCATGTTAGACACTGTCCTCAAGTATTTTACTCATCTGATTAAACTTGGATGACCAATGCTAGAATCTAAGTCCTTGTTTTACTTTGAGAATTTAAATGTTTGTTAAATACACTTAAATTTCTTTTTCCATCACTGAACAAATTCAGATTTTATAACACCAGTACTACTTTCTTATAAAAGCACAACTCTTAAAATATTTATTTATTTTTTGTTCTATCTTCTTTTGACCATTTCACTCAGTGTACTGGGGTTCCTTCCAGATTTTGACAGCAACACTGTGTCATTTAATGTTTCTAGGAACTACTTTTCTTCGTTTCTTAAAGGACTTAAAAAAGCTTGTCTTGGGCTGAGGGCATAGGTCAGTGGCACAGCACCTGCCTGGCAGTCATGAGGCCCTTATTCAATTTCTGGTACAAAAAAAAAAAAAAAAGAGAAAAGAAAAAGAAAAGATTGCCTTGTATACTGCAGCCACCATTCTGTATTAGAGATGTCTTGAGAAATTTCATTACTAAATTTTTTTCTTTGATTTCTTTCTCACTACTGTTCAAACTGATTTCATAAGCTTTTTTTGGGTGATTGTTTCCTAAGACCATAATCTTTGTCATTTGCTTTAAGTACTTACACTATAGCATGATTGAACATGCTATGGTGATTTCCACAATGTATTTTGGGAGTTTCTTGTTATAAGGCTGTGAATGCTTCACCAATCACTGTGACCTGGTGTTCAGTATTTTATTTTGTTTTATGTTTGACTACTATAGAAATTGACATTTTAAGTGAGTAACTTTCTAAAATTTGGAAATAATAGGAGCTAATATTTATTCTCTAGTGAGTTTATTACTTAACTTGATTTATTTCATTTTATCCTCTCTCATGCCCTATGAGATAGATACTAATTTCTGTCCAATTTTACAGATAAAACTAAGGATCGAGAGTTTAGGAAGTGTACATAACTTTATATATCTTAAAATAGAAATACGGACACTTTGAACTATGATTCTTGACTGAATAATTTTGGTGATCTCCTAGTTCAAAGCAAATATTGTTAAAATATGTAAGGTTTATGTGCAGCCTTTCTCACTTAATGATATAGTCCAAACCTTTTCCATGTAATTAAACTGTCTCAGAAATATGTTCACTGACTACCTTACTCTGCACCAGTGGTGGTGAGCCTTTTAGAGCTTTGAGTGATACAAATGGGCTGCTGTGTCATGCTTGCCACAGGTTCACCACCATTGTTCTACCCTATGCATATATTTAACTTACTCAGCTCCCATAATTTTGTTGGACATTTGGGCTGTTTATGTATATAAATCTATTAATTTCTGTTGATATCCTAAGGAACATGTGGTGGTTAACCTTGATAGTTAACTTGGCTGAATTAAGAAACACTCGGGAAATTAGTAAAGCACACTTCTAGTTGTGTCTGTGAGGATGTTTCCAGAGAAGTCTGGCATGTGGCACAATAAACCAATGGGAGATACTCACCCTGGATGTGACAGCAACATCCAATAGGATTGGGGACCAGATGGAACAGAAATGGAAGAAGTCGGTTGGCGCAGGCTCTCCCTCAACTCTCCGGCTGCTGAGGTAAGCAGCTTTCCTTGCCATGTCCTTCTACCACCATGTGCTCTTCCTCATTGCTCCTAAAGCAATGGAGCCAGCCTACCACTGACTGGTACCTCTGAAATCATGAACCAAAATCAGCCTTTCCTCTTTAAACTTTAGGATTATGTAGGTAGTTCATGTATGATTATGTAGGTATGTACAGTGATTAAAAAATGACTAACAATATTTTCTGGAAGTGGTATTTCTGAGCCACAAAGGATAAATATTCTAATGCTGTTGATAGATACAAGTTGCCAAATAGGTTTTTTTAGCAAGCCTGTACCCATTTGCAAATTCTGATCACTGTGCAGATTATCATTCAGGAAATTTTTCTTTGAGAGTTGAAAAAATGTTATTGTAATATGGTCCTGTTTTTATATTACTCTTGATGCATCTTACTTAAAATACTTATTTCACTTTCTCTGAATAAAGTCATATTTTTCCATTTAGATGAAGTAAGGATTTATCTTTTTAAAGTTTTTTATTTTGTGAAAAGGTAGCATTTCACAATCAAATAATCAAAAGATGACAAGTTATTACACTGTGTATCACTGTCTTCAAAATAGTTAATCAGAGTACAAGATATAAATCAAAAATATTCTTACAAAAAAGAAGCAAGCATAGATCTTTTTGACAAGAGGGTTTATCTTTACACTATTTTTTTAGAGGAAAGTGATGGCCTTATTATTTATCTCCTTTCTCCTACTTTACCTTATATTTGCAGAATGGTTGTGGTTTTGTCTGTTTTCCTGTTCACATATTTACATTTTTACTTCTTTCTTTATTTTGTTTTTGTTTTGAGACAGGGTCTCAGGGTCTCACTATGTAGTTCAAGCTGGCCTTGAACTCACTGTGAAGCCCAGGCTAGTCTCAAACGTGCAATGACCCTCCTGCCTCAGCCTCCTAAGAGCTGGGATTACAGTTGTGCATCACCACACTTGGCTACTCTTACTTTCTGCCTCCTGTCTTTCCCCACAAGCTAGTCCCTATCATTAGTTAGGAAGCTTTTCAGTATCTCTCTAGTGGGAGAGACACATTCAAGAGGATGAAGAAAATGCTGTGCAGACTTTTATTATGCAAAATGCAGCAGAAGCTGGCAGTGGTGAACACCTGAAATTCAAGCACTCTGGAAGCCCAAGGCAGAAGGATTACAACTTTGGTACTAGCCTAGGCAAGTTAGCAACTCAGTTGAGACTCTGTCTCAAAAATAAAACATTAAAGAAATGGGCTGGGAAAGTTGCACAATGTGAAGGTGTTGAGTTCAAAGAGAGCAAGGCTGGGAGGAAGACTGACCTATCTAGAATGAATTGAGACTGGGTGCATAGCTCAGTGGTACAGTACCGGGCTAGCATGCACAGGAGCCTGAGTTTCAACCCCAGCACTGCAGGAAAAGGAGATTTTTATGAATGGAAATACAGGGTTAGAACCTAATCTTATTTATAAATCAAAACCAGTGAGCCACCACTTCATGCCCATTAGGATGGTGGCTCTCAAAGTGAACAAACCAACCAACCAAATAGAAAATGAGAAAGGTCCCCTAGGATGCAGACAAAGTGTATTCCTTATGCTCTGTGAGTGACAAGATGGAATGGGATAGGTGCTGTGGAAAAAAGTGTGTGTGACCCTCAAGAAATTAAAAGTAGAATTGCCGTATAACACAGTATGGCAATTCTATCTCTGATCATATGCCTCAAATAACTGAAATCAAGGTCTCAAATTGATATTTGTACACCCAATTTTTAGCAGTCTTATTCACAGTAGTCAAGATTTACTGACAACAAACTGTTTACTAGAAATAACTATCTTCATTTGCTAGGCTTGGCATTTCTTCTTGTTGGAACAAACACCCCAGTCCTCACCCCAGTCCAGCACTATTTTAAAAAAAATACGTAATTCTCTTCAGATCTAGGAGAGACTTTTTTTTTTTTTTTTTTTTTTTAGAATCATCTGGCAAAGGTGACTGGGAAGTGAGGAGGAGGGATAAAAAAGGTTTATGATTCAGAATGCTCAAATGTCCTAGGTATCTTTTGGAAGGAAATTGAACCAACTGAAATTATAAACTATAGTTTTATAGTTACTAAACTGAACTTGTAAGTCCAGTTTAGTAACTATAAAAGGGATATATAGAAAAGGGGAACCAAGTGTCTTCAAGAGTGCATTGTATGGTTTTCAGAGGATTCCTTAGGATTAAAGTGAATACGCAATCCATTTAAAGCCAACCAAGGTAATAGGATCAAATTTTCCCAAGCCAAGTGACCTGTGCCCAGTCCTGTGGAAGGTTTGCATAGATTAAAGTCAGACAAGACCTTTCTACCTGTCTTTCAGTTTAATTTTACATACATTTTGTAAGCAAATAATTTAAGCATTTGAATACTTGAAGAAAATTTTCTCAAAAGCTGCATATTATAAAGGCAATCAAATGGAGGCATTGGTAGGCACATATCATAGAATAGTTGTTTTTGAAGTTTATCTAAAGATTTAGTCATTGTGCAAAACTCTCCATAACTCATCTATGAAAATCTTTGGGGCAGGTTTTTGTTTTTTGAGAGAATTTTATTTTCGTTTGTGACTGTCCTTTGTAATGAACTTGTTTTAGCCAGTTGTGCTTTATTCCTATTTTTGGTTTATGACCTTGTAATTGCCACTGATTTTTGTTGTTGTTGTTATATTTTATTTTTTGGCAGCGGTGGGCTCAAAAATGCACAAATGAGTTTTAATTACAGGAGGGTGACATTCTTGTACTAGGTAATCTCTTTTATTGGGTGACCTAGGACTAACTTTTGTTTGACTTGCCTTTGTCTACTTGAATGTCATGTCTTATTTTTGAGATTTTTCAGGTTATTAAGCTATTGTTGCTGTCCTGAAGCTTTGATTTGAGAGTGTATTTTCTTCCTTTCTTCCATCCCTTCCTCCTAGTTTCTCTATCTCTTTCTCTTTTTCCTCCCTTCCAATTGTTACGGTGCAGCCTCCTTAAAATCACTGGGAAGTCTGCACAGAAGAGAATAAACAAAGAGTTTAGAGTAGGGGAGGAGCTACAGAGAACAATCTAAAATCTTGTCCAGGGACACAGCTGGGCCAGTATCAGAGTAAAAGCTGCCAGCTAGTCTGAGTGGCTCTGTGGATCGTGTAATAGATCACCATTTCAAAGCAGAATGAAGTGACTTGGCCATTTAAGCAGAGTGGCAGTTTGGATACAATAGCTGAAGTGAAGGAAAAATGAGAAAGAAGCAATCAGTCATTCAGGCATTATGGAAATTAGGAGAATATAAGGGCTTTGTGTTTCAGAGGGTGTGTGAATATCTTTCAGCGCTTGGGTAGCCTTGATGGTGCCAGTGCATTTAAATTACATTTGTGTTTTGTATGTTCATTGCAATTAATTTGAAATATATATTCCTGATTAGAATTAAAAGGCAAATGGATAGACTATCGAAGATTGTAGTACTCGGTTTTAAATCCAGATACTACCCCTTATCAGTTTTCTGAAATTTGGTGCCCTCACTTGGAAAACTTTGACTATGCCTGCACTGTTACTGGAGGACTCCGTGGGAAACTGATTGAAGGGGATGTTAGAAAAACTAGTTCTTAAAAGTACATGTTGTGTAGGACAAAACTGATACTATGGTATGGTATTTAGCACCTACTTGAGAATGTTCCGTGATATGATTTAGTGTGTGTGTGTGTGTTTGTGTGTGTGTGTGTGTGTGTGTGTGTGTGTGTGTGTGTGTGTGTGTGTGTGTGTGTGTGTGTGTGTGTGTG
>PVLA01000574.1:465357-510723 GCA_004027455.1 Hydrochoerus hydrochaeris | reverse complement strand
CTAGAGTCCAAGGTCCTGGGAGAAAGGGTGAGATCTCTAGCTGGAGTTCCCTTGTCCCCAAAGTTCACCTGTGGAGAAGGTGGGGCCGCAGGGGAGGTCAGAGTCTAAGCTGGTCTGGGCACCTCTGGCTGGAGTTACCAGTGCCTTGAGGTGGTCTCTGTGGAGAAGGCAGGTTTCCAGGAGGGCCCTGTTTCTCTAACTTTTTAACTATGTCTTCTTTAGACGTGTTCAGCATTTGTTTCATTATATTTATCATTTGTTTTTTTACCTGGGAGATTATTTCTGATCTGAGTTCTTTTATAGCTTCCCTGAGCTGTTTCTTTACTTCAGTTGTTATCATTTCAGCAATTTCAGGTGTATGGCTTACATTTTCTTCTGTGTCCATGTCTCCTAGGCTTGCTTCGGTTGGGCTGGGAGTTTGAGATTGCATTTTGCTCTTTTGTTTTGTCATTTTCCTATATTTCTGGGTTTCAAGTGATGTTCCAAAGCTCACCCCATGTGCTAGGAATCACCTGGCCCACTTTTGGCTCATGGGGCAGATAGCAGGCAACTGCTAGCCACTTGGAGGTCACTGATTGTGGCCCAGTTAGGCCCACGGGGACCTCCCTTCTGTCCTCCAGTGATTTTGGATGCTGTGTGGTCTTACCAGCTGCAAGCAAAGTTCGAATGCTTTCCTGTGCCCTGGAAATCAACTCGTGCATTGTTTGGCTCCCAGGGCAGACTGCAGGCAACTGCCAGCTGCTTGGAGGTCACTGGGTGTGGCCCATTTAGGCCTGCGGGGACCTACCATGCATCCTCTGGTGATTTGGGTTGCTGAGCATGGTCTTACCATCTGGGAGCGATGTTCTAAAGCTTCCCCCATGTGCTGGGAATCAACTCGCACACCTTTGGCTCCTGGGACTGAATTTAGGCCCCTGCTAGTAACTTGTAGGTCATGGGGCATGGCACAGTTAGGCCCTCAGGGGCCTGCTGTGCGTCATCCAGTAATTTTGGACACGGCATGGTCTTACGGCATTGGAGAGATACTGCAAAGCTTCTGGGTGTGCTAGGATTCAACTCACGCATGTTAAGCTCCTGGAACTGAATTCAGGCCCTGCTACCTGCTTGGGCATGGCCTGTGGTCTTCTATGTAGAGTATCACATCATCTGCAAATAATGATAATTTAACTTCTTCTTTTCCTATCCTTATTCCTTTTATTTTTCTCTCTTGTCTAATTGCTCTGGCTAATATTTCCAGCACTATACTGAATAGGAGTGGTGATAATGGACATCCTTGTCTTGTTCCTGATTTTAGAGTAAAAGATTTGGCCATTTAATACAATGATGGCTATTGATTTATTATAGATGGCTTTTATCAGATTTATGTAAAGACCACCTATTATGATTTTCTGTAGGACTCTTATCATGAATGAATGTTGGGCTTTATCATAAGGTTTTTCTGATCTTTTCAAATGGTAATGTGAATCTTATCTTTGGCTCTATTGATATGATATATAACATTTATTGATTTGC
Organism: Hydrochoerus hydrochaeris; assembly: GCA_004027455.1. Lineage (NCBI taxonomy): Eukaryota > Metazoa > Chordata > Mammalia > Rodentia > Hydrochaeridae > Hydrochoerus > Hydrochoerus hydrochaeris. The sequence goes on along the minus strand of PVLA01000574.1, from coordinate 509,211 downwards.
ATATATTGACCAGTGTTCCTGGGATAAATGCCACTTGGTCATAGTGTATAATCTTTTGATGATTTGCCATGTTCTGTTTGCCAGTATTTTACTGAAAATTTTTGCATCTATGTTCATTAGGGAGCTTGACCTGTAGTTCTCTATTTTGGTTGGGTCTTTCTCTGGTTTTGGTATTAGGGTAATATTTGCTTTCAGGAATGAGTTAGGGAGAATTTCTTCCTTTCCAATTTCATTGAAAAGTTTGAGGAATATTGGAATTAAGTCTTTCTTGAATTTCTTGTAAAATTCAACAGTGAATCTATCAGGACCTGGGCTTTTCTCTATTGATAAGATTTTAATTACATTTTCAATTTATTAATTGAAATTGGGTTATTCGGCAGTTTTACATCTTCTTGACCCAGCTTTGGTAGTTCATATGTTTATAGGAACCTATAATCCGTATGTTTATAGGAACCATTTCTTCTGTGTTATCAAACCCACAAGAGTAACGGTTTTCAAAGTAGGTATTGATGATCTTTTGTATTTCCACAGGGCCTGTAGTGATTTCTCCCTTCTCATATCTTATTGCATAAATTTGAGTTTTTCTTTCCTTTTTAAAATAAGGTTGGCTAGGGGCTTTATCAATTTTATTTATTCTTTCAAAGAACCAACTCTTTGATTCATTGATTCTTTGTATTGTTTTCTTAGTCTTTTTTGCATTAATTTCTTTTCTGACCTTTATAATTTCCTCCCTCTTTTGGCTTTGGGCTTGAGTTGCTCTTCTTTGTCTAGATGTCTGAGGTGTAGCATCAGGTTCTTTATTTGTTTTCATTCTGTTTTCCTGATATGAGAATTCACTGCAATAAATCTCTCTCTAGGACTGCTTTCATTGCACCCTACAGATTCTGGTAAGTTGTATTTGTATTTTCATTTGCTTGTTGATATGTTTAATTTCTTCTTTAATTTCTGCTGTGACCCATTGGTTGTTCAGGAGTGTATTATTTGATATCCATGTGTTTATGAAGTTTTTGCAGCTTCCTTTGTCATTAATTTCTAGTTTCACAGCACCATGATCAGATAATATGCATGAGATAATTTCAATTCTTTTGCATTTACTTAAGCATGTTCTATGGGCTATTACATGGTCTGTTTTAGAGAGTGTCCCATGTGCAACTGAGAAGAATGTATATTCTGATGTTGTTGGGTGGAAAACTTTGTACATGTCCACCAAGTCCATTTGTTCACAGGTATGATTCAGTTCTGTTATTTCTTTGCTGATTTTCTGTCTAGTTGATCTGTCTCTCTGTGTCAATGGGGTGCTAAGGTCTCTTGTTATAATTGTGCTATTGCTTATTTGATTTTTCGTGTTTATTAATATGTGTTTTATACTTGAGTGCTCCATTGTTTGGTGCTTATATACTTAAGATTGTTATCTCTTCCTCTTGAAGTTTCCCCCTAACTAGTATGTAGTGACCTTCTTTATCTTTTTTGGATCATTCTAGGTTTGAAGTTCACATTGTCTGCAAACAGAATAGCTACCCTGGCTTTTATTTTGGGATCCTGTTGCATGGAATATTGCTTTCCGTCCTTTGACATGCAGTCTATGAGTTTCCTTTTGGGTTAGATGGGTTTCCTGTATACAGCATACTGTTGGGTGTTGTTTATTGATCCATTCTGCCAGTCTGTTTCTTTTAACTGATGAGTTGAGGCTATTTACATTAATGGCTATAACTGATGTATATTGACTTATTTTTGTCATGTTACTTTCTGCTGTTGATTGTTTACCTTTCCCCTCTGTTTAATTGTTTGCCTTGCTTAGTGGTTTTTTTTCTCTTGATGTTCTTGAAGTCACAATTATTTTTATGTCCATCTAGATTATCTTTCATTATTCTTTGCAGGGTTTGATTTGTGGTCATGAAGCTCTTCAGCTGTTCTTTGTTGTGGAAGTATCTTATTTCTCTATCAATTTTTAGGGAGTTTTGCAGGATACTTCTGTCTGGGTTGGAAGTCATTTTCCTGTAGGATCTGAAACACTTCACTCCATGCTTTTCTTAACTTCATTGTTTGTGTTTAGAAGTCTGTTGTGATTCTGATGGGCTTTTCTTTAGAGGTGATCTGTCTCTTCTCTCTTGCAGATTTTAATCTTGTGTTCTTATGTTGAATTTCTGAGATATTGATTATTATATGTATGGGTGTAGATTTATTTTGGTTATGGCTAAATGGAGTTTTATATGCTTCACTGATCTGTATGTCAGTTTCCTTTCCCATGTTTGGGAAATTTTCAGCTATTTCTCTAAATAGTCTTTTGGTGTCATTTATGGTGTCATCTTCTTTTTCATTTACACCTATCAATCTTATATTGTTTTTCTTTGTATTATCTTGCAACTGTTGAATTTCATGATTCCTTGTTATTTTTAAAAGAAATGTCCTTTCCTTTTCACTAGCTGCGATCTTGTTTTTGAGGTCTGAATGTCTGTCTTCACTTTTATTGAGGCAGTTTTGCTAGCCTTTGATGGAATTTTGGATTTGCTGGATATCTCTTTAATCTGTTTCAAGCATTCTGTTTCTCTCTTATATTGTTCATTCAAGGTTTCCATCTTTTTCAGTGCTCTTCAGTTTTTTTTTTTAACTATGTCTTCTTTAGATGTGCTCAGCATTTATTTTATTATGTATATCATTTCTTCTTTTACCTGGGAGATTATTTCTGATCTGAATTCCTTTACTACTTCATGGAGTTGTTTCTTTACTTCAGTCACTATGATTTCAAAAGTTTCAGATATACTGCTTACATTTTCTTCTATGTCTATGTCTCCTAGGCTTGTTTGAGATGGGCTTGAGGTTTGAGATTGCATTTTGCTCTTTTATTTTGTTATTTTCCTGTATTCCCCTGGAGAAGCTGAATGCATGGTCTCAATTGCTTCCTGGGTTGAGGATATCTTTCTGTACCGCAGGGAGTTTCTCCAGTTGAGTAGAGGTTGTTATTCAGGCCTTAACATGTCCCTAGTGGCACTAAAAGACTCCTCAAATGGGTAGTACACTGGACAGGCCTTTAGCACACCCTACGTGGTCCTGTGAAGCTCCCCAGCTGCTTGAGATTGCTGGGTGGGACTCTAACAGATTCTCAGTGGCATACCAAGGATGAAAAGCTAGATGGAATATGCTATGTAGGCCTTCAGCTCCTGTCACATGGTCCACCAAAGCTCTGCAGCTGCTTGGGACCACTTAGATGGGGCCCCAGCAGGTTATGAGTGAGGTGTCGAGGTTGCAAGGCTGAATGGGGTTAGCTGTGCAAGCCTTAGGCTCATGCCACTGAGCACAGACAACTCCCCAGCCCAGAATAACTTTTGTCTTTGTAATTTATGTCCTTCTTTTAGTTAGATAGAGGGAATCAAGAGGTTGCTCACAAATATTTGTTAAATCTATTTTAATGGGATAATGTATTCCTCCATCAATGACCTAAAAATAAAAGCAGAAACAGTGAGACTAGAGAAATGCTAGAAAAGAGCCTTAAACTATCATTACATCCAGAAGAAAAGCCTGGGGTTGGTTCTGACACACAGAATGATCTTTACAGTGCTTGAGACATCCTTAAGGCTGGGAAGAAAATCCGAAATATAAATATTTCAAAGAATCATAAACCAGAGATTATTTGTGCTAATCTAGGATGTTTAGGTTATCCAAAATATTTTTCCTTTTTGGATAGTATGATTTGGAAGATTCACCATTTGTTTCCTGCTGCAAATGCATTCCAGAATTGCTATCAGGAGATTGTTTACCCAAGTGTTATGATTTGTGCCTGGATATCCCCTTAAAACCTCATGCAGTCATGGGGGTACTTTTCAGAGGCAGGCTTCTAAAGTTTGTCTTTGATTCATGGTCCAGTGCTGTGATTATGGGTGAGCGTGCTACACCTGCCCTCTGATATTTAGTCTACATACAGTATAAGGGACAGAAAAAGTCTTCTTGTGCTCCTCCCTATTTAGCTCTGTCTGCTTTTGCTTCTTTTAGACACCTTGAACTGTTGCCCTCTGCCATGAGCCACCCTGCCTATATGAGCCAGCCAAGTATGAACTGAAACCTACACAAACTGAGGTAAATAAACGTTTCCTTCCTTCATTTTGGGGGTCAGGTATTTTGTCTCAGCAATGAGAGAAAAGTAACCAAGACAGTCTTGGAGAGAAGGTGGGTATGTGCAATACAATTCAAAGGGAAGCTACATTTACCTTGGATTGACACCTGCCATCATTGTTTTCCATTAGCTGGGATTGGTGAAGAAGGGTAGTCATATGTACAGGATCTAAGTATAAAATATTTTGTTATTAAGTAAAGCACCCTATAACCACATTGAGGAAATAAGCAATAGGGGAAATTTTGGAAATGGAGAAAGGGAAAAGTTCAATTGCATGGGTTTGGAAAAGAAAGTAGTTTCAAACTTCTTTTTTCTCAGTTTGCCTTGAATATGAACTACAAAGGGGAAGAGACGAGAGAGAAAAAATAAGAAAGCTGCCTTTTGAATCAATTGAGAGGTAGTTTTTGTTATGAAAAAATACATACATATTTTTAAATATATAACTATATGGAAGTTTATAATAAAATATTGAGGAAAAAGTAGATGGGCGAATGTTGCTAAAAATGAACATGTAGATTCTATCTTACACTGATTGGGCTGACTCCAGCCTATTGACTTTTCCTATAACTGTCCTTATCTGCAGGCAGGAGAACTCTGCCTGGAGGACTTTGTTAGTAGGCCTATTAGCCACAAATTTAGTGGGAGGTGAGATCTATTTTTGCAATGGTAAAGCATTTATGTTGGTATTCCCTAATTGTGTTTTCAGTAAAATTGAAGACCATTACAAGAGTGGCAAATTAGCCTAACATTCATAAATAATGGGTCAAATGAATGGCAATACTGCTCAGTCAACAACATCGTTTCTGTGGTCACTGGTGTTTAGCAAGTCCCTCCTGGAAACCTGGCATAAAAAAAGCAAATGCCATGATTCTGAGGAATTACCAGCTCTGATTTTTTCAGAGTTTCATTGTACTTTGCTTTGGGGGCACATCACTCCTTTGTGCCACTGCTACTGCAGAAATAGTCTTCAGTACTCTTGATCTATCCCCTGCTTCCTTCTTTCTTCATATGAGAAACTTAATACCACCTACTAGCTTAACCTTAGTGTGTGGTACAAGTTTCTTCCCTAGTCTGTGGAATGGGAGGAGCTCAAGGCCACAGCTGGTGTGCCTCAGAATTTATGCTTTGGACTTGAGTTTCTGTCAGAGAGAAAATGAGCCACTGCACTAGACTGCCTGTAGCTTTGAGATGCTGAGGAGACTTCTAGTGCAAACCAGCCTCAAGCCTCATAGTCATCCTCTGTATTTCTCTTCTTTTCACAACTCACATCCAGCTCATCAGTGGGTTCTATTGATACTACTTTCCAAACAGAGGCCAAATCTGCAGCTTCTCGCCATATGTTTAAGGCTACACTTCTATTCAACCTATTGTCACCTCTTCCTCCAATACTAGAATAGCCTGTACTTTTCATTCTTAGCCTCATTTTTTAAAAATGTCTCTCCTGGGGATTGAATGTCTGTTCAAGGTTTCATGCATACTAGGCTTCATGCTGCTAGGCAAGTACTCTACCACTGAAAAATATTCCTAGCACCACTCTTACCCTCTTACACAATCTATTCTTTACATAGTAGCTAGAATGTGCTTTTAAGATAAAGGTCTATAATTTCTATGGGGAGTCACTGACTCGTGTTTATAGAATCATCATATTTCAGTTACATATGTTTATTGTTGTATTGTGAACATGCCTAGCACATTCCATATCACATATTCATTTGGATAATTCCCTTTTGCCTAGGATGCTCTTCTAATAGCTCTTGCATAGCCAATTCATTTAACCACTTAGCTCTGTTCACATGTCATCCCTCGCAAAAACTAGTCTTACCACACTATGGTTTCTTTACTTTTACTCTGCTTTGATTTCTTTATGGTATTCATCACTACCAATGGCAGGTTATGTATTTGTTTTATTGTCTTTCTTTCCCAATACAATACAATTTTAGTGAAAGCAGGAATTTGGCTTTGTTCCAGTTGTGCTAATCAAGCGTGCTTGGGTTGGGCTGGGGATATAGCTCAGCGGCAGCTCGCCTGCCTAGCAAATGCGAGGTCATGAGTTTGATTTCTAGTACACACACACACACACACACACACACACAAAGTGCTTGGGTTATCCAAAACATTTTCCTATTGAATCTCTAGAAATTAGAATGGTGTCTAGCACACAGTAGCACTCAAAAATAGTTGTTGAAAGTACAGTAAATATATTATTACTAACATGAAGCTGCAATATTAGTCAAAAGCCAATTTCCTTGGTTTTATTTTCCAGAAATTATCCTGATCAGCCACTCTCCCATGTGATTTTTTATATGCTGTGACTTTGACACTCCATTTACTGAGAGGTGGGGTTTATGACCTTGTTCTTAAATCCAGGTAGGTTTGTGAGAGCAGAAGTAATAGTATTTGACCTTGGAGGCCCTGTCATTAAAAGGTGATGCAGCTTTTCCTAGTTTCTTGGGTGGCTTTCTCTTAGAATTCAGCCATCATATAATTAGGAATCCCAAGAACCACACAGGGGGATGTGAGCAGATGTCCTAGCTTCCAGTCTGTGCTGACATCCAAGTTGGCCACTGTGGCATCAACCTTCAGACATGTGTTCAGGACAGCTCAGTGAGGTTGGAGTCCTTAGCTACTGATTTATGCTCAACCCTCATATCTTCACAGATGCAGCTCCTAAAGTCCTAGAGCAGAGATGAGCCATCTTGGTTGCAACTATTCCAAATTCTTTTCCCATGGAAACCATGAGAAATGATTAACTAGTGTTTTATTTCATGACAATATTAGATCTATTACACAATAATAGAAAAATATATAAACAATCACTCTCCTTTCCACTATTGCCAAAGTGTGGCAAAAACCTGCATGCATGCATGTATGTGTGTATGTGTGTGTGTGTCACTGGGGTTTGAATCTAAGATCTTTGTACTAAGATACATCCCTGGCTCTTATTTTTATTTATTTATTTTTTGAGAAAGATCTGACTAAGTTGCCCAGGCTGGGCTCATACTTGCACTCTGTCTGCCTCAGTCTCCCAGACTGTGGGGATTACAGGTGTGCACCACCATATGTGCTGGCAGAGGCAGTCTTATATTCAGAAATAGAAGATAATGGTTAACTATGGGAAAGTAATAAGATAAAAAGAGCCTGAATTCTTGATACAATAGAAGCACCAGATAGGTTCTTAGAGAAAATAAAGTTCTGTTTTGATTAAGCCTTTATCATACTTGGGTCATTCTTACTGCAGCATCTAGATCCTGTTTCATACAAGAATCATCAACAACATTTGAAGCGCTTTTTAGGTGCCAGGTACTATGTTTTAACACATTGTCTCATTTAATCCTTGTTACAACAAATATTCTCATTACTTTAATTTTCCTGAAGGGTAAATTGAGCTCAGAGAAGGCAACTTAGCTGTAGCCTTATGGGTAAAACACAGAACATTCTGGATTTAAGGGCAAATCAAAGAACTTCAGAACCTTAGGTTTTTGAGTTTGAACTTCTGTCTTCTATGAATACAGCTGAAGTTTCCTTTGCAAGAACTAGGAAGGAAGTGCATGAAAAGAAGAAGCAGGGGGATAAACACTTGGGCAGCAGAAAGGGCAATTCACAGGTGCTAAGAGGCACAATTTTTTTTGTAAATGGCTGTAAATATGAATATCTATGTGTTCTCCAAAGCAAAACAAGATATATAATCATGTAAGTAATCTATTTCAATATAAATGTCCACCAACTTTCTTTACTGCACATTTTACTGGAGTTTTCCATATATGCAAATGTATGAAATAAATAAATATACATATATATTTATATACATATTCCCAAGTGTATATATCTGTATGTCTGCACAATATCTCTCACAGTGTTATATCCAGGAATACTACAACTCAATAGCTTCTTTTCTAATTTAAAATCTAAAACCAATGTAACAGAACTCTTTTATAATTCTTGCTTTAGGCTGTAAGGCACAAATGAAGTTAGAAATATGAAATCTTTTCAAAAAAGGAAGTCCAGAGAATTCTGGAAAATATTATAAATAATACAATCTATTTTGTATGAGGAGAATCACACAATCTGAGTTAATCCCAAATTAATCTTAGTTAATCCTAAGGATAGCAATACTATTGTACATTAGGAAACCAAGACACAGAAAGGTTAAATGCTTCTTTCAAAGATACAAAGCAAAGAGTCCTTCTACTTGACTTTAGCATGATGAGGAATGCCCCACTACTTGCTTTTCAGTATGAATGAATTCGTTGCACTAATTTGTATTTTATTTACTGTATTTAGACTGGAAACCTGTCTAATATCATAAGAAAAATGGAAAAGTAAAGATGTTCACACCATTTCTCCTTTAAAGGAGGTAAAAGCTATCTATGATTTAGTTAAATGAAGTCTACATGGAAGGCAAATTCTGTGTTTGAAATTTGCAGATTATATGAATAGGTACAAGGATTGTCAAGGTGAATTAAGAAATGAAATATTTAAGAAGCAAAAAACCTCAGACATTCTTATTTTTTGTGCCTAATTAGGTGTCCCTAGAGCAAGAGCTGTGATTTGAGTGGTAAGCAGACATCAAAGAGAATCTAGATTACATAGTAAATAAGAAAGAGGTACAAAGTCCAGTCCCTCCTGGGAAGAGGAAGGGATTTAACTCCTGCTTCTTCCTTTTCAGCTTTTGTGGGGCTACCCTGAGATGTAAAAGATTTGTGTGAATTTTCCTTAAATTTGGCTAGAATGTGAGATTTTTCTATATTAGTTTTTAATAAGGACTTTGAGTCCAACACATGTTCATGATAAAAACCCTTCAGAAACTAGGAATGCAAGTCATCTACCTCAACCTTATAAAGGCCATCTATGACAAACCAACAGCCAACATTATGCTAAGTGGACAAAAACTGAAAGCTTTCACTTTAAAAATCAGGAACAAGTCTAGGATGTCCACTCTCACCACTCCCTGGAAACACTAGCCATGGAAATCAGACAAGAGAGAGAAATAAAAGGAATAAAGATAGCAAAGGAAGAAGTTAAATTATCACTATTTGCAGATGACATGATACTCTATATAGAAGATCCAAAACACTCCATTAAAAGACTACTAGAGGTAATAAACAAGTTCAGTAGTGTAGCTGTATACAAAGTCAATGCTCAAAAACCAATAGCATTCCTGTACACAAACAAAAAACTCACTGAGAGAGAAATTATGGAAATATCACCCTTTACAATAACATCTAAAAAAAGAAAATAGGAATCAACCTAACTAAAAATGTAAAAGAACTATATGCTGAAAATTATACTATGCTGAAAAAGGAGATTGAAGAGGATATTAGAAAATGGAAGGACATTCCTTGCTCTTGGTTAGGAAGAACCAACATTGTGAAAATGGCTATACTCTCAAATCAAAATAACAAATCAAAGTTAACACAATCCCAATCAAAATACCATTGACATACCTCACAGATCTAGAGAACACACTACTAAAATTCATTTGGAAACAGAAGAAACCTAGAATAGCAAAGGCAATTCTAGGCAACAAAAGCAAGACAGGAGGGATCTCAATTCCTGACTTGAAACAGTACTATAAAGCCACAGTGATCAAATCAGCTTGGTACTGGCAAAGAAACAGACCTGAGGATCAATGGAACAGATTAGAAGATGCAAGCACAACTACAAAGACACTCAGCCACCTGATATTTGACAAAGGGGCTAAATATGTCCACTGGAAGAAGGATAGTCTCTTTAATAAATGGTGTTGGAAAAATTGGCTCTACATGCAGAAGACTGAAACTAGATCCATGCATATCACCATGCACAAAACTAAAATCTAAATGGATCAAAGACCTCAATATTAAAACAGAAACACTAAATCTACTGGAAGACAAGGTAGGTAGAAGTCTTGGAGACATAGGGGTAGGCAGAGAATTCATGAACCTAATGCAAACTGCACAGGAAACACTTCAAAGAATCAACACATTATTGAAAATTTTCTGCACTTCAAAGGAAATCACCAACAGAGTGAAAAGAAAACCAACAGAGTGGGAAAAAATTTTAACCAGCAACGCCTCAGACAAAGGACTTGTGTCCAGAATATATAAAGAATTGAAAAACATCAATCAAAGACCCCAAATTCAAAGACCCTCTCCAAAAATGGGCATCTGAGATGAACACACAGTTCTCAGAGAAAGATATACAAATGGCAAATAAATACATGAAGAAATGTTCGCCATCACTGGTCATTCGAGAAATGCAAATCAAAACAGCATTGATATTCCACCTTACTCCAGAAAGAATAGCTGCCATCAAGAAATAAACTGATAACAAATGTTGGCGAGGCTGTGGGGAAAAAGGAACACTGCTCCACTGTTGGTGGGAAGGTAGACTGGTGCAACCATTATGGAAATCCATATGGAGAATTCTCAGAACACTAGGATTGGAAGTTCCATTCAATCCAGCTATCCCCCTCCTGGGTATTTTCCCCAAAGAACTGAAAAGTTCATATCACAATGATATATGTGTACCCATGTTCATAGCTGCACAATTTGTGACAGCTAAATCCTGGAAACAACCAAGATGCCCATCGACTGCAGAGTGGATGAAAAGATGTAGCATTTTTATACAATGGAATATTACTCAGCTATAAAAAAGGATGATCTTGAGGCCTTCATAGGCAAATGGAGACAACTTGAGACTATCCTCATTAGTGAAATAAATAAGAATCATATTTATAAATATCATATTGTGTCTCTAGTGTAAAAAGTAAGTAAGAACCACAAATGTAATAAAACCAAAATGTGTAATTGTTATTGTAAAAAAGAGAGGAAAAGAAAGTACTCTAAGGGATATAACTGCATATAAGTTTGAGTATGTAAAATAGATGACCATATTGCTGAATCTTTGTTGGATCTTTGAGCAAAACTGTTTGTAGTCTGACTGTTTGAATATTTACTATGTACCCTTTAACTTTGCAACTTGAACAACTATATCCAAGATGACAATACGTAATTTACAAATTACTGATTTCTTAGTGGGGCTTTTTCTCATTGTCCTTTTTCTTTCTTTCCTTTAGAATTCTGTATTATTGCTACCCTTTTTTTCTTCTCTTTAAATAAAATTTTTCTTCTCATTAAAAATATATAATTGCTATTGTAAAAAAAGAGGAAATAGGAAACGCTATAAAAGATATAGCTGCATAAATGTTTAGATGTGTGGGATTGATGACCATATTTCTAGGTACTTATTGGATTGTTGAACAGATCTGTTTGCATTCTCACTGCTTTAGTGCCTACTTTGTGTGGTTTAATTCTGTAACTTGAATAACTATTTCTAAAAGAACAATGTGTAATGTATCAACTAGTGATTTCTTACTATTTATCTTCTTTTCTTGAAATTCTGTAATATTTCTACCTTTTTCCTGTTTTTTTTCCTCTTTAAATAAAAAAATGAAAAAAAAAAAAGGACTTTGAGGGTTTCTGATTTCACTCTCACCAAGCATACAGTGTATTTCCAGAAAACACAAATTCCTTGTATTTTTCATTGAATCTATTGTGATGAAAAGTGCATAAGTCAATTTTGTAAAACCTGAGGTGTGTGTGTCTATGTGATTATTGGGATTATTTTAGTAAGAAATGACACAGAGACCAGGCAGCATTGCTTTAAATGGCTTCATTCTCTGTATTATATATATTTTTTTCTTCTCCTGTATTCTCACATGTGTCCAAGCTCTAATGGGACCAATCAATTGTTGATAGGACAACAAACAACACTTATAGATGACTCTCAGAACATAGAATTTTCTTGGATTGACTACTGCATCATATAATCAGTAAAATGTCCTGTAGAACTTTGAATTTTACCAACTCTAAGCCTTACATCAAAGTCAACAAGAGTCCAAAGTATAAAGGAAGGCTGTTGGAAAATTGCTAGATACAAATTGCCTAAGGTACTGGGGCAAATTAGGAGAAAAATATCTTGCTTCACCTTTTAGTAGTTGGAAATGTTTAGGTCCACACTTTTTCAAAGTTTCTAGTATAAAAGAAAATAAGTTGCAAATTTAGAACTCTACGATTTGAAGCATTTGGGGATTTATAGGTTCTTGAAGTACATAAGATTATTAAAGTACACTTACAAGCACTGTAAGTCCCTAAAGTAGCATCCAGCATAAGTCATTCACAGTGTTTCTTTTCAGACAGATCTTTATCCTGAACAGCTGTATGTTATGTTCTTTCAGTGGTTCCCACTAGGAGTTGGCCAAGCTGTGTTACCAGCTTTTCCACACTTAGTTTGCAGTATATATTTATTGAATATAGACTACATATCATATACCACAAAAGGCCTTAAATATTCTTACTACTGCCTTCAAAAAATGTTCACTTCTTTAGAACACCTAATTGATAAAACTGGGTTATATTAGTTATATCTTGGTGTACAACAAATTACACCTAATTACACCCAAATTACACCCAATCAGCAGTGTAAAATATTCATTATCTCCCAGTTGTTGTGGGACAGCAACCTGGACAGAACTCCATGGTGTGAGACCCAGGGTTGTCTTGAGGTGCAGTTCAGGTGTCAGTCAGGGTTGCAGTCCTTTAAGTCCTTAAGGGGGTTGTAGGATTTGCTTCCAGGATATTTCATGAAGTTATCAGACCTAATTTCCCTGGTGGCTGTTGGCTGGATACCTCAGTTTCTTAACATATAGGCCTCTCTGTATATAGCTGGCTTTTCCTAGAGGGAATACTCATCTCTATAGTAGTGTACCAGTGCTTCGGCAGTATAATCAAGTAGAATTCAAATACACCTTGCTTACGATGAAATTAAATCTCAATAAACCCATGGTAAGTTGAAAAAATTGTTCACCAGAGGTTCCTGTAATGTATCCACTCTACCAAACATCATAGCTTAGCCTACCCTACCTTATTCACCTACAGTTGGGCAAGACTGTCTAACACAAAGCCTATTTTATAGTGTTGAATATTTCATATATTTATTATCAACCATATCCAAAAACATTAGTAACATAGTACACTGTAGTATACTGTTCACCTTCAAGATCACACAGTTGGCTGGAAGCCATGGCTTGTTGCACTGACCCTCGTCAAGAGAGGGCATTGTACTGCATGTTTCTAGCCTGGGAAAAGATTAAAATTCAAAATTTATAGTATCATTTCTATTAAATATGTATTGTTTTCACACCATCATGAAGTTAAAAGTAAAAAACCCCATAGAATCCTAAATTTATCCACTGGTAAATCAGGAACTATCTGTATTGACCAATCCATACATGAGAAAAGGGAGTTGCCAAGGGTGTGACTACCCGGGAGTGGGAATTATTGGAGGCTGCCTTGGGGGCTAGCTGCCAAACAGGTTATTCTGACTATTCCTTGTTTTAAATAGTACCACTACCATCAACCAATTTCTTGCTGTAAAAGCTTTGAACTCATTTTCCAGATGCCCTGTCTTCTTTGCAGAATCTACCATCTTAACACATTTTGCATTTTTGTTCTACTTATTGTTACTGCTTTAGATCTGACTCTTAGCATCCACTGGAAAAGACATTTTCAGAGATTCTCATTTTATTTCTCTTATATACATTGACAGAATTACTAATTTTGGAGTTGATTTTTAATTTTAGCAATCAGTTTAGCCTGCTATAACAACAAAAAACTCAGACTGAAAGGTTTAAACAACAGATTTATTTTCTCACGATTCTGAATGGAGAAATGCATGAGTGATCCATGGTCAAGACCTGGTAAAGCATTCTTTCTGGTTGGTAAGTGGCCACCATGTTGCTGTGTGCCCATAAAAGTCTTCTTTGTGCAAATAGAGCAGTAGTGTATCTTTATAAAGACACATCCCATCATGAGAGTCCTCACCTAAACCTAATTATCTCCCAAAGTCTGATCACATTTAGGGGTTAGGGCTTCAACATATAATCTTGGGTTGGGGAAGGGTTTCACAGTTTAGTTAAGAGCTGACATTTTCAAGTGGTTCAATCTAGCACTTGTCCACAAAATTAGTACATGTTCATACAGTGTATTAAAAATGATACAAAAAGATGAAAATGAAAACCACATAAAACTCCATTACATGGAGATAAATAACAATTATATTTTCATGTATTTTTATGAAAACATATATTCTTTTTTTAAAGACTGGACTCATTATATAGTTAATATTGTGTTCTACTTTTTCATTTAATGCTAATTATGGGAACATTTTCATTGCCATTGAATGTTTTTAGAAACATTTTAAATGATAGTGACATATTTCACTTATATTACCATTATTCTTCTGGTTGGACACAAAAATCTTTTCTAATTTTTCAGAAATAAGGAATATTGTTGAAAGTATTGCTTTATCTGCATCTCTATCCTCTTACTGTAGATTCTTTGAAATAGAATCATTAGGTCAAAGGCCATGAATTTTTTCAGTATTAGTATTTTAAAATCTCCTATTTGATTTGCAAAGAGCTCTTTTAGAAATTTGCCAATTTGACTGGGGATTTAGCTCAGTGTTGTGTCTGCCTAGCAAGCATGTGGTTGTAAATTTAATCCCTGGTACCAAAAAGAAAAAAGAAAATTGCCAATTTGTATTTTACCACTGTTTTTCTAAAAGTAACTTGATAAGCAAAATAATGTCTAATTGCTAGCAGTGGCCTCCTTAATGCAGTTATATCCCACTCTAGTCAAGTCTCTGCAGTGCTTCTAGATTTTTCTCTAAAATTTAAACTTGATCATATATCTTGCTTGCTGAAACCAATCATTTATTCCCTACTGCTTAGCACATCAATTCCTGTCTTGCAAATGTTTCATGACCTCTTTTATTACCTGGCTTTTACATATAGTTTCAGTCCCATTTTCAATCACTGTACTATAGTCTCTTCTCTAGTAACATTAAACCACTTACAGCTTCTAAATGGCCTGTTTCATGCTTTCCTTTTTTAGTGTGCCATTACCTTTGTCGTGAATGCTTTTTCCCCACTCATTAAATCTGTTTAGAGAAGGTAGGGGATGCTCTGTTCCTGGAAGTGGCAGTGGTGTTGTGATCAAGATTACACTGGATCCTCTAACATCATCCCCATGGAACTCTGTCCTAGCCCTTCACATGGCAACTGCTGTTGTCTCTTAAAAACCTCTCAAATCATGATATCTCTCTGACAATAATTTCTTCTACATAGCTTTCATAAAGTTTTGGTGTGTACTGTGTGCTACCCTCTATAACACTGAAGAGTATCTTTTAGTCCCTACTTTCCTGCTTCTGACTTCTCATTTCTTGAAGGCACACTGAACCTCTAGCTAAGTTGCATTTTAATATCGGCATGGTGCTGTCACTATGTTATGGCGGATTTAGTACATGGGTATCACTTGCATAGCTTCTGTTAAGCATTGCATGTAAAAAGTGCTTTCAAGGCCACAAAATAAATTGGCAGTACACAAAATAACAGTAGAAAGAATAGCATAAACATGTATTGTAGAATATTAATAACAGCATTAAATGGTAAAGCATAATAACCAGGGGCCCAAATTCTTTGGGTGTGAGTATCTGGTATAACCCATTGTGTTACTTAATAGCTCTATGCCTACAAAAACACTCAAGACATGGGAAAATTTTATTTATTTAAAGCTCACCTTAATAAATTGTTATTATATGTATTTACATATTTTTAAAGAAACTATTGTAGAGACAAATACTTCTTTAAAAATCAGGACTGAATGAAGCCTCATTCAGTATGGTGTGTTTCATATAAACCAAGTCTTATCTGTAACTAATACTGTTCAAGTACCTATCCCATGTAGGAAATCCAGGGGGGTACTTCCCTTCCTCTCTGGTATTTATTTATTTATTTATTTATTCTTTTATTGATTGCTTAATTGATTATTGTATTGGGGATTAAATTAAGGACTTTTCTCTGAGCTACATTGTCAGCCCTTAATTTTTTTCATATAGAGTCCCCTTAACTTGTGAAGTTGTCTACGCAGGGCTCAAACTTGCAGTTTTAATGCCTCAGCCTTCCAGAGTGCTGAGATTACCTGCATACAGTACCGTGCCAGACTCTCTTCTTTTTATATGATTAATTTATATTGACTTTTGACTTCTGAAAAGTTGAGGTGACCTTATAATAACCTAAAAATATGATCCCCATGTCCAAACTTCACTTGAATCAAGGAATCACCATTGTATGAGATCTAAAAAGTAACTTTGTCCAACTACCCACATAGCAGAAAAAGTGGTAGAGGGTCATAAGTGTGGTAGAATGGCTTTCTTTCTAGAAAAGCTATCCTTCCTGTTACAGAGAACACTTCCCTCTGTGATGAGAAGCACTTTTTGATCTGAGTTTTACCTCCGCAGAACAAATCTGACTTGTCACAAAATAGACTTTCTCACATTTGAGCCAGAAGCACACCTTCTCTTCTCTTTTTCAGACCAAATATCTCCAGTGCCTCAGATCACTTAAGTATGTTCTATGCATGGTTTTGTGGCTAGTAAAGAAGAAGCTGGTGTAGAGAGTTCCTAAATTATAATAGGATGGGAGAATATCATCTCCTTTCAATTCATTTTCCTATTCTGGGTAGTTTGAGCTTATTTGTCAGTTGAATTTGTGGATTAGTCAGGACCCCTTTGGCTCTGAGTAACAAAAATCTAATTCACACCATTTTAAACAAAAAAAGGCTCACATACCCGGCAAATCAAAAGAGGAGCTTCAGGCAAAATGGGAATCTGGGATGTGGTGCCATCTCTGTTGCATTCCTCTCTTCAATTCTCCACTGTGGTTGACCCTATTTGACTCAGTTCTTGGGTGGGCAAGATAGCCAGGCACCTCACACTTTTATCATTATAGGTCCTGATTGCAAAGAAAGAGTGATCATCTTTTTTTAATTGCACAAAATTTTCGAGTCAATTGCCTAAGCTTTGGTTATGTGTCCTCCTTGAACCAATCACTCTGGACAAGTAGTTTGGGATGGTTTGGTCAAGCTTATTTTCTGTGACTACTCAGTCCCTATTCCCATGTCAGCAGGAACAGCTGTGGTCAGATCCATCAGAGTTGCTTGGATTGAGAAAGATTACTGCTGAAATAAGGTCAGAACTGGTTATTCAGTATGAGGTGATCCTAGGAAGATAAGCACATGTCTACCAAGGTACTTAACAGACTGTTCTGCAAATACTATGGCTCAAACATTCAAAGACCAAGATGCAGAAATGTCATGGTTGGCAAAAAGCAGAAGTGGTCAGAAGGAATACTTTTTTATAATATGCAGGCCAATTTCAACTCAAAGTCGCCCTAATGGTACCTTATAAAATATTAGAAATCAAATTATATTTTATTGAAAAGCTGTCTACAAGGTACTTGAGTCAATATTTTTTAAAGTAATTTTCCTCAGGCACATAATATATTGGTTTATAGTCATAATGCTCTTTTATTTACATGTTTGAGTTACATACTTCATTGTTTGAAGCCAGGTCATACATTTTGTTCAATTTCTAAATCTGTTCTGATTGGAAACATTCTCCGTTGTGAGACTCTTCTTTATGATATTTAAAAAACATGAAAAAATGGAGACTGAGCAAGATTTATGTTGTACAAATCTGATTAACATCATCTGCTCTGTTTCAAAGGTCAGGTGCACTCAACAAATTTACTCTGAAATTATTTTGTTTATTTTGTGGGCATATACATCATGAGTTTTCTAAAGGTCAAATGTAGAGTTTATTCTTGGATTCTAAGGCAAACTAATTTCCATTTAGAGTATGCTTTGGTGACCCAAAGTGCAGAAGCAGGCCCAGTTAAATCATACTTTCAGTTCAATTTTTCTCATGAAGAAAATCCTTGCTAGATTAAGGCAGTGCTGAAATACCATTTTCCATAAATTACTTTCATTTTCAACTATGTTCATAAGCGAATGCTACTCATAAATGACATCAGAAGTCTGAATGTTGATGTCATGCCTGTTTTGTTTTCAAAGATGTGGAAGCATCTTACTCAGCTAATACCTTGCCTAGAAACTGGGACAAAGGAGAAAGGATTCCTGGTTTTTATTAACATTTACCAGGTAGGGGTTCTGAGGCTTTATTAATTAATGTTTGCAAAATCACTGTGTGCTTTCTAGAGGAGGTGCTAATAAATGATCATCTTCTTTACAATTCAAACAGTCAAGGGGTTATTTATATACACAAAGTATTTTTCAGTATTTTAAATAGTTTTTTCTCCTTACCATATTTACTTTACCAAGATGAGAAGAAAATCTCTCTGAGTATTTTATATTCACGTTCATTAACATTCCAGTGGAATAATAAACCTCAAAACGATTCATGTATGAATCAGTGAGGCATGGCTAATTACAGTTTTCAGCCACACAGCCAATAACATTCACCATGAAATGTGGTGTCTGTTAAATACATCTCTCCAAATTTTTGTTGGGGAAGTGTAGAAGGAAATAGGGAGGTTGCAAATTATAATTTTAAAATGTCCAAATATTTTAGGGGCTTGTACATTATAAATATGTTTCAGGCAAGTATTTATCACAATCATGACATCCTGTTATCAAAACAGAAAAAAAAATTCTTTACAGATTTGCCTTAAATACATAACAAAAAAAAAATCCTTTACAGATTTGCCTTAAATACATAACAAATAAAACAAAACAAAAATCATAACTCCTGAGAACAGGTAAAGTTACATAAGAAAACAGAAGATGCTTCTTGGTACATTAAGAAATCTGAATTATTACAAATATTCAAAATTTATGCCTTATATTTCTTCATAAATGAATTCCCTATGTCTTACAAATTCATCTTATACTATGACTTTCTCCAGTTCACAAACATATTTAAAAGACAAATATCTGAAAAGCAAACAGAGGACATAGTGAAAATGAATGTCATGACTAAACCACTCAATTTTAGAAGTATTTTTATAATTCATATTCAGAATCTTTTCAGTTATTTGGGTGAAAATATTTTCTTTTACTATTATCTGTGTTGTTGAATATCTAGACTACCTTAAGAAAACATTGTTTACATTTAAAACATTTTAACTTGTGTTTAACTTATGTTCAATAACATAAATAACACATGGTAAAAAATTATTCAGAAGTTTAAAATGGTATAAAGAACAATAAAAGATACTCCTGCCACCAATGCTGTCTCACTCCTCCAACCACTGGGCATGATCACTTGGAGTGCTCCCGGAAGTTTTCCATATTTGTTGAACTACAGGTCTACAACCCTTATATGTAAATATGAAATTCAAAAATCTCTGTAAATCCAAAACATTGACCTAATATGAGGCTACTTAGGAGTATATCTGTTTATCCCATGAATGGTTTGTTGCATAGTAATGTTTCATAGTTGATACAGGGATATGCTTTTCTAAAAATAAATTGGTTTCCAAAATATACCTGTTCCCAAAATTTTATAAAAGTTATTATGGACATTGATAATTATATATGTGCCCATGTGCATGCATGCAACACACAATCCTTTTGTTTACACAAATGGCTATACCATACGTACAGTATGGGAACTGTATTTATGGAATTATTTAACATTTTCCCTGGAGACCTAACCATTGCCCATTAAACCCCTGTAACCTTTGACCTTGTCTCCCACTCCCTCTTCTTCAGCTTCATCGGCCTCTTTGCCATTCTCTCTCCATGCTTAGCTTGTTTGTATCTTAAGGACTTTGTTCTTACTGTTCCTTCTGTCTAGAACATTCTTGCATAGATTTCCTCTCCTTTCAATAACTTTCACCTCCTTTGTTGAAGTGACACTTCTTTATTGAGGCCTTCTTTGACTGCACTGTCTAAAAGAAGACCACCTGTCGTTCTCTACCCCCTCACTTTGCTGTTATCTTCCAGAAGTTATCAATGCCTATGACACACTTAAATATCTGTACTTATATAAAGTGTATGGTTTATCTTCTCAACTAAAATAGTCATGAGTTGGGATTTTTACTTATTTGTAACTGTATCCCCAGCATCTAGAACAATGCTTGTTGTAGCAAGTCCTCATAAATATTTTTAAATGATTTTTTTGCCTCTAAATTAATCAATTTACTTTATAGTTACAAGGCTCCTCAATAGGTTATATGGTAAACTAAGGAGTATGCCTGTGAAACTCTCTCGAGAAAGCCCTTGGAACTTTTTCACTACTATCTTACTTTCTCTCTTCACTGTAGACTAATTGAATTAGTCCCATGTGAGCTCTGCATCTTGCATATACTATTGCTTCTGCCTGGAATACTCTTCCCCCTCCAGTATAGGTGGCAAAACATTGATTTGCTCACCTGTTTTACATGATTATATTGGTACTGCATTCAGTACAGGAAAACACCAGAGACCACATCTTATTTATTGATGCATCTCAGTTCCTAGCACAGTAACTAGTGCAGAGTATCTCAATATATGAAAAACTGAACAGAATTAAAATTGTGTACCACTATGCAGTAAGTCTTCTCCTAAGAAACATTTTAAAATTTTTTATAAAATGCTTGTAAAGTGTTTTATCTTCTAGAATGATGAAATGTCTTTAAAGATGCAGCAAAGCCAGGTCAATATGTTTAGAGGCATAATTTCTTGAAATAGAGTGATGAAAAATCATAGCTTATTTCTGAGCCTCCCTAGTGAGATCACAGCTTGGACACTGAGCTTAGTTTTATGCACCTTATGTTCTAGGTAACTGGAAGATGATTGCAAAAGATGGCAGTAAGAAGGATTAAATGTGATTATTTATGAGGCACAGTTAAAAGGAGACAGCATGCATATGTTCACTAATTATAGGGAATAGACTGATCTCTATCTGATACACACATCTATCCAAGGAATACAGAACAACAAAGGGATAAATGAGAGAATTTTTAAAAAGAAAGGGGAAATTTTTGAGAATTTTTAGCACAAGATGGCCCTTGCTTTCATTAGCAACTAGAATTCTCCAGTCACAGTCAAAAAGCTAAATGATTTCAGGTTAAGAAATTTATTAAGGAGATTGAGCATGGGTTATAGCCTAGACCTCAATCTTTCTACACTTTGTTTTATAACATGCATTTTGTTCTAATGCAACATTTTCATACTAGATGTTTACCAAGTAAGTCCCTCCAAGATCCTTGTCTGAAAGCCTAGTTTCTGACCTGCAACATATGCCTGAAATGAATTATGCAGACGATTGAACTCTTCTGACTAAGGCCATTATAGTTTTGAAACTGTTTCTGCAGTACAGATTTCCTGGTAGGTCCTATGGTCGTGAAGAGCATGATGCTGGGAATTTTTCACTAAAGCAGAACAGTACGTGAACACCAGGTTTTCCAAACATATAGATGGTTCTGTTCTTTGAGATAATGGGAGATCACTGCTAGGTTATCTGTGCCTCTTTGACACAGTTAAATATTGCAAATAGCACAAATGTCAGGTTTTTCTAGTATTTATTTTTTTTGCTGTGCCCATAACATAGTCATTCACTGACACATATTTATTGAGTGCCTACTATTCAATAAGGTAAAAACAAAGTTCTTGACTATGGAACTTATATTTTATTTGGAGGAGCAAGACAATAAACAGAAAGACAAATAAGTGATGACTATAACTTCAAGCAAAGCTGTTATGAAGAATGACTACAATGACAGAAAGTACAAAATTGGCTTCTAGATCTAAAAATTTCCTAGATCTTTACATTACTTTCTCAAAAAAATTTCAAACCCTCTAGGTTTCTTTAGAGGCATGAAATAAAGAAAAACATTGTCATTAGCAATATTTTAAAAAAAATCCTCTTTCTCCTCTTTTGATCATCTTTCTCCTTGGTCTAGCCCACCCAAGTTCCCCTACATCTTCTTAAGTTCTTATTTCTTAATGTGAGCCTTTTGTTATTTGGTTTGTGTGTCTTAAAGAAAATTTCAAAGTATAGTTTTTCAAATAGTGATGACACAGGTGGTAGGCAGTATGGATTTTTTGTGTAGGTATCTAGTTAATATTTGAATTACCATGCTAGTCTCAGTGACATGGGCTTGTGGTAAACCATAACCATTTGAAGTAGATACAATTGGAACTCAATAAGTATTCTATTTCTTCAAGATTTCATTATACAACAACTTGACTTCCAATGGCAGTTACTCTTATTTCTAGATTTCTACAACCACAGAGGCAACTCTGTCTCCTAAGGCCATATGCCAGATAACTCAGGGTCTCTGAAGGCAGTCCACATTGACTGAGGGGAGTTAGGATTTTAAAAATTCAGTTCTCTTGTCTCCTTGGTGGGTAACTCAGTTCCAGTCTAAGACACATTTCTATAAAGCTTTCCAGAGATCCCCAAGTGGGTTAAGATACAGTTGCCCCTTCTAGTAACACATTGAGTGGGTTGCTTTTCGTATGTCTTCCCTTCTCTATTTCACTTTTGTACACTCCTATGATAGTTCCTGCAATTAACTCTGAGATAAACTACTTGCACTTGAATATGTCTGAGGACCTTCTTCTAGGAAAACCTAACCAAGGTGATAATTCATTACATTTATAGATTAGATAGTAACCTCTCCATAGATTAAGTTAGAATTTGGTGTGTCTTAAAGAAAATTTCAAAGTATACTGTATCCTAATTGTCCACATACTGATGACACAGGTGGTAGGCAGCATGGATTTTTTTTTGTTGTTGTTGTTGCAATTATCTAGTTAATATTTGAATTACTGTGCTAGTCTCAGTGACATGGGCTTGTGGTAAGTTCTGGGGTCAAGGCAAATGCTACATGTGAAGTAGTGGTATATGCTCACATCAAGCTATCCTTGACAATGTTGTAATAATAATTGGGTACCACTATTTAGATCCAAGATATATTCATATTTGCCTTTTGACTGCTAAATAGATGATGTCATGACTATAAGATGCTACATCTTCAGGAAGAGAGTCTAGTTGTTGAGCTTTCTAGTTTCATATGGTTCAGTGATTTTTCTTCCACATATAGTCTGGCTGTGTACACATGTTGAAATTTCTCACGCCAATCAGCTTGAGAAAACCTGGCACTGCTGAGCTAAGTCTGTGCTCATAAAGCTAGAAAGAACTGTTGTAATATGGGAAAGAACCCCAAACTGACAGAAGATTAGGTTTGGAAGCCTGAAGGTGGGTTTTAATTCCTATGCATAAAGTTAATCTCTGTAACTATTGATCACATTCCTGCTGTTTTAATTGTAATTGTTTTCAATTTTACTTTATTTACAATATTGTAGCATATTATGTACCCATAGTGCCTGTGTGGTAGAGGCATAATCTGACTATAGTTAATCCAGTGTGACATTCTCTTAGAGTCAATCCTCCAAGAGATCAGTATTTCACACCAGGATGCTTTGTAGGATGGATACCTTGCTATTCTCCTTGGGTTCAAACACCAGAAAGGTTGAGAGATACGATTTCCTGTAATCACATAAGGCATGTAATGTATCAGGCCAAAGACAAAAGTGAAGAAAAGAAGAAGAAGAAGAGGAAGAAGAAGAAGAGGAGGAGGAGGAGGAGAAGAAAGAAAGAAAGAAAAAAGAAGACCACAAAGAAGGGGGGGTGCAGGAATATTGTGCTATTGTACTAGGGAAACCAGAGACTTACCTCAGTGTTTGTCAAAGTGTAGTTGCTCTTTATTTTTCCCTTTTAAAATTCAAAAGATGAACAGCAAATATTTCTCTTTCCTTGGACTTAGGATCAGAATGTGTGTGTGGGCAGCATCTATAAAAGAAGTTGCATAGTATAATGGCCAGTAGTAGGGCTGGGATTTCAGTCCCTGTATAATACTGTGGCAATTACTTAGCTGTTCTGCAATTTGTAACCGCATTTATTGCAAAAGTAAGTTTACTTCTCATACACCTCTCTAGAGCCAGAACATGTTGAGGTAGGAAATGACTCTGAATCAATGCTTATTCCAGCATCCACGTGACATTTGATATAGGCTATATTGACAAAATAATTTTGAATTAAAAAAGACATCAAGCCCAAGAGACCCATGGTGGTCAGAGTTTAACCGATTTGCATCAGAGAACGGGAGAACTGAGGATTTTACATCTAGATTTCATTCAGTTAATCAAAACATATTTATTTTGTGCCAAGCACTTCTGTAGGTGCTGGAAGTATTGCATGGATCTTGTATTCTAGCAGATGAGACAGTTAAATAGATGAATAAGTAAACTTAACATAGCGCTGGGAAATGACACGTGTTAAGAAAAACAGCATAGAAGTGGGGGATGAGGGGAGCTTATAGCGTATGTTCGTTAGAATAACAGGAAGGGCTAAAAGTAGTTACAAATCTGAATCAAAGAAGAGAACTCGTGTCCTGAGAGAAACATAAAGAGGAGAAGGTTTATGGAATAAACAAACATTAAAAATCCATCGTGGGAGGGAAAGGAAGCGAAAGGAAATCCAGTCAGTGTGGAGTCGTGTGGGGTAAATTAAGCGTGTTTTAGGAGGAAACAGGGAAGCAAAAGTACATCGCAGGCTTGTACTTCACGTGGAAAAAAAATACACAGATCTTACGATTATGACAAAAATCTCTCTCCAAAGAAATTCTCACCAGCTCTTAGGTGAATCAGGGTTCCCACCACTCTGCCTTCTGGCTGGCCCGGTGTAAGCTCGTAGTCTGCGCTCATTGGTCTCCACTTCTGTCTCCAGATGAACTGCCATTTTGGGTCCCGCCCCCAGCGCGGCGCCGTCTGGGAAGTGTAGTTTCAGCCCCGCTCCATCCCGCTGAGGGACTTCTTCAGTTCTCAAGTCCCTCAGGCGGCCACCCCTCAGGCGGCGCTCCCGCCCCTCGCTCCCTTCCCTCTGCCTTTCCTTTCCAGCAGTCAAGATCTTGGAAGGTAGGGGCGGAGGGCAAGTTCCCGTGGAATAGTGTGTCTGGGGCGCGGGTCAGGGTTTCCACACGCTTCGGGGTTGTGACCCCTGCGGCCCGGTAGGGCGGGCGCTGGGCCCGCGCCAGATCCAGCGCAGTCCACGGGGCCGCGCTTCAGTCCGCGGGAGCCAGCCGCCCGTCAGAGTGCTGGGGATCGGGGTTCGGGCGGCCAGCTTTCGAGCATCAGCCATAATAGCCCTAATCGGCCTGGTCCTTACTGCCTTTTATAAGTGGGGATCGAGCGTGGGACTCTTCAGCTGTCCTCTGTGGTGGCGCCGCGGTGGCCCTCGCCGCTTTTGGAAGGTTTAAGTTACAGAGACGAGTAGCGGGAATCCTTATCCACTGGTCTGTGTTAAGCACGCATCTCTAGGGTCCCCAGTGAAACTGAAAGGATGCCCAGGGCAAGAGCAGAGCTGGGCACATAGAAGGCACTTCTTTTGGGAGAGAATTTTACATTTGGTACAAAAGAAAGAGGAAAAAAAAGACAAAGCTTTGAATTCGTTCTAGTGGGAGAACACACCAATACTTTGGACTTCCTTACACTTACAGTTTACTGATTTTTAGTTTCTTACGCTGGGTTTTTTCAGGTACATTAAGGTGTGTAGGGGGAAACGGAGCAAATTAGTGGAATCTGAGTTGCACTTGCAGCTTCCCCTGTGGGTTCAAATACTGCCTTGGCTATGACCCTGCACCAGGTACTCACGGTGCCTATCGAGAGCCAATTTAACTGTCCCTGCTCGGGTGCTGCCTGAAGCCGAAATTTAAATGAGGCCACTCTTGTGAAAGTTTGCCATTTGCAAACTAATTGCATTATTGTCCTGGGCGTCTCAGAAAAGTGGTGGGGAGCCTTCATGGTTTTAGAAAGGTTCTGACCCTCCTCCAGGGACTCTACTAACACCAGTGGTTAATTTGGTTGTAGCTGTAAAGTTCCTCTTTTGAGCCATTTTACAGCCTGGCGGCCTGGGCCGCGAAGGCTTCTGGGATTTGGAGTCCTGCCTCTTGTGTCCTAGCGGTCTGGTACTTCACCTCCCGGCGTGCCCTTTGGCGCCGCGAGATGTTTCGCGGGAGTTGAAGTCTCACTTTCGTCGGCTGGTCGGCAGCCGCTTTCTCTAAAGGACTCTACTGTGCCCGTGCGTTTTTTAGTTTTCCTGTTTCCACCAACTTTGAGGTTGAACTAGAGAAAAATGTTTATTAAAGATTTTTTGTTGTTTTTGAAATGTTTAGTGCAGATTTTTTGGTCGCCATTGATTGCATGTGCCGTTATAAGGATTAGATCATGGAATCGTTGCATGAGGTATTGCAACTATTAGGCAGTGTGCATAATTTCAAAACAGCTAATACTCCATTTTTAGAGCATGTTCATTTGGTCTGTTTTTAATAATATTCTTCAATTTGTAGATGAGAAAAACCTGGGGAAGATGTTTTATGGCTACACAGCTAGTATGTTTTAGAGAACATGTAAGTCATAAAACACATGTAATAGACATGTTCTAGTAGATAGATTTTTAAAGTTTATTGTGCATTACAGTTATTTTAGTCTAGTCCTTTAAAAATATATGAAAGGGATAGCTTTTTTTTTTTTTTTTTGTCTTTTGAAGACAAGAGTTTGACCATGCAGTTCAGGGTGGCCTTGAACTCACTTTGTAGCCCAGGGTGGCCTGGAACTCACTGTAATGCTCCTCCTTAAACCTCCCAAATGCTGGGGTTACGGGCTTGAGCCACCACACCAGGCGGGTATTCATTTACAGATTACAAAACTAAAGCTGGGGAAGTAAAGCAATGGTGAACAGTGCTGAAATTGTAGCCTCTTTCTGCTTGACAGTATCTGCTTAGAAAAAGACTCCACCTTGTAGGACTGAGCCGGTGCCCATCTTTTTTGACTACAGAAATGGAAATATCACCTTTATGTTGCCTCCTTGATTAGACCCCAAACATTAGAGTGGCAAAAAGGTTGACGATTGGAGAATGGGGGTTTAGCTGAGTGACAAAACAACAACAACAACAACAAAAACATTGAAGATCTTTTAAGTCTGAAGGACAGATCTTGGAGCAGTTCCTGGTATATAGTGATGGCCCTATAAATGTTAGTTGTATATAAGTTTTATAGTATCTTTATTTTAGACATGGGGAAACTAGCTTAGATATCAGTGCATTTTGCCTAAGGTCATACAGTTGGTTTGTGTCAGAGATGAGACTAATCCAAGAATCTTATATCCAAGTTCAGGGGTATTTTTAATCTATAGTCAACTACCAGGACCACTGGCTGTACAGATTTTTCCTCTGTTTGTTCTTGTGGGCTACAGACCAGGACCAAAGTCCCTTTTTATTGTTGGTAAGATTGTAATATTTTGTTAATCCAATGAATGCCTTTTTGAGTATCTTTATATGCTTGTGTCTGTTCAGGTGCCAAGGCCATAAAGATAAAAAGTAACTACTGTGCTAGAGCTGGAGGGACCTTATAAGTCATCGATTCTATCGCTTTCATTTTATAAGTGAGGGGAATGAGTCCATCATCTGATATGTCCTTGTATTAAAACCATGCCCTTGTATCCTGTTTCTGCAAGGAGAGAGGTTTCTGGAGGTGTCATAGAATTGTATGTGACCCATTTAGGGTCATGTTCTCCTCTCTTTGGTGTCCTCATCTAAGACTCACTCCTGTACACATTTGGTGGAATACTTTAGAAAGTGTTTTTGTGTCCCCATCTTTAAGTGGCGATTCTTTATGTTCCATTTCTACTTTAGGAATAAGTCTTGCTTAGGCTCCCAATACCCTTTTCTCTTTTTTTCTTTCAGATTTTTAAAGAATATGATACTGAATTTACATTCACAGATATTAAAATCTTAATCCTTTAATAAGACTGAAATGTACATGAGTTTTATATCGGCCCTTCAGTTAATATTATATGTACTTTTCTTTGTAAATAATGATTTGTTTGTAATTAGATAATCATATAACAGATTTCTAAATTATTTGTTAAACATTTCTGAATCATTCACCATGTGAAATATTTTTTTCAGTAAATTCTAGAGTCCCCAGCACTCTCCCAACTGACAGTTTGATTGTTTATCTTCCAACACACTGCCTGACCACTAGAAGACATTGAAAATGTACTTGTAGAGTTGCATTCCTAAGCACCCCTGAGCTCTGTTTCTACATCTTTTCCTTGAGTCTGTTTTATTTTTTAATGTAGAAATGCAGCTTTGAAATATAAGATGTAGGAGGTTACTTTCCTTTCAACATGTACATTGCAGAGAAAAATCAGCTTTTGAGGTCATTCTCCAAGGGGCTCTCTTTATGCATGTCCATGTCTGTGACTTCTCAGAGGAGAAAGTGTTCTCTAAGTAGCAAAAGAAAGCGGAGAAGCAGAAGAGATCGGTTGTGTGGAGGCCTATGATTTAAATCCTGGCCTTTTCTTTAGGGCAAGTTTCTCTTAGACTTAATTTCTTCCCTGTGAAGGAGGGATAAGATGCATTTTTACTTCATGGAGTGATGGTAAGAAAAAGTGTGTTTAAAGCTTTGAACATGTTTTAGGGACCCTAAGTAGATTACAGTAAGTAGATAAATAATAGCTATTATTTTGTCATTATTAATATATACTTGTTATATTAAAATTTAGATTTCCTCAAGATTTAAGCTTGACCCAGATAACTATTTTTTGAAAGGATTTGCTGTTTGTTTTCTTATGGTAGCATGCTTGACTTTCACATTTAAAATATGAAGTTGTCTGTGACTTTTGATAACCCATATTGACATTTTCTTTTGTGGCCAGACAGATAGTGAA
Organism: Hydrochoerus hydrochaeris; assembly: GCA_004027455.1. NCBI lineage: Eukaryota > Metazoa > Chordata > Mammalia > Rodentia > Hydrochaeridae > Hydrochoerus > Hydrochoerus hydrochaeris. The sequence continues at coordinate 480,485 of PVLA01000574.1, read as the reverse complement.
GTTTTTGTCTGGGTACTGCTAGCTGAGAGGTCTCTGATCTGTGGTTCAATCTATATATTAAATCTGAGATTGAAAAACAGCCTGCCTCTGTCAGAGAGGTCTTCTGTCCACCTCTTGAAAGGGCTGCGTCCTGTCCCAGGAGCCTCACGGTTAAAGCGAACAGCTAGTGTATAATCTAGAGTCAATCGCCCTGTAACTATGACAATGCTTCTTTCTAAAGTTGACAGTTTAGGTAGTTTGGGGTTATCAGTAAGGAGGCAAGTTACTTGAAAGAAATGATACAAGCGACAAGGAGGAAGAAACATGCATATCACTGTGAGGCCATAGGAGGCCTTCAGCATCCTAAACTTGTCTTTATTCAGCACGTTTATCATGCTCCTAGCTCTGCCAGGCACTGCATCATATGCTGGTGATAAGAGAAATGAATGTGGCTGATTTAAGTGGTGATAATGGTAACTAGTGCTATATTCTAGGTGTGGAAGAAGGAAGAAAGAAAGAAGGGAAGGATGGAAGGGAGGAAGGGAAGGAAAGAAGGATGAAAGGGAAGAAGGCAAGGAAAGAAGGATGGAAGGGAGGAAGGAAAGGAAAGAAGGGAGGGAAGGAGAAAGGGAAGAAAAAAAGGAAGGAGGAAGGAAGGAAAGAGGTGTTGGGGTATAATGGAAAGGAGTTCTGGTTGTCTGGGTGTAAAAATCAATGGCTACAGGAAGTGGTGAGATGAGGCTGGAGAGAGAACTGAGTATTATTTCCATTACTTGAATTTTAAGAGAATTTTGGATTTCATTTCAAGGGAATGTGGGAAACCAGCAGCCTTAAGTGACGAAATGAAGGAGGGTTTATTTATTTATTTTTTTAAAAGTATAGGTACACTGTAAATAACATATTTGTGAGGAGACGGCAATAGTTGTGGAAACATCAGTTAGGCCTGTTCTTCTTGAATATTAATGTGCATATGAATCTCCTGCTGACATTTTTTTTTTAATACTAGAAGTTGAGTTCAGAGCCTCGGGCATGCTAGCCAAGTATTCTACCCCTGAGTTATTATCACCAACCCCTTTTTAAATTTAAATTAGACATAGGGTCCTGCTCCTTTGCTCAGGCTGTCTTGAATTTTTGATCCTTCCATTTCTGCCTCCTGAATAGCTAAGAGGCTGTATGACCCTGCTGAAGTCCTCTTGCTGATTTTAAAATGTGGATTCTGATTCAGTAGATCTCGAGTGGACCAGAGAGTAAAGCTGCTGGTTCATGGACTACATACTTAACAGTAAGTACTACAGAGATTCTTGAGAGAGAATGAGAAATTATGACAGGAGAACAAAATCCAGAGAGCAAAAGGCTTGGATATTTTGGTACTGGGGATTGCAGCCAGATTCTTTACACTGAGCTACATTCTCAATCCCTTATTGAACTCTTTATTTTGAGAAAGGGGTCTCACTGAGTTGCTAAGGTGCCCATGCTGGGTTTAAACTTGCAATATTCATGCCTCACAGTCCTGGAATTACAAGACTTAGCTTTTAGTATTGGTTGTACCAGTTACTATCTGTGTGATTCTGGGCAAAATGTCTTAATTGCTCTGATCCTGAATTTCCTTATCTGGGAAATGGGCATAATCATTCCTATTGCAGAGGGATGTTTTAAATTTTCAATGAAGAACTCATGGAGAGTGTTTAATGCAGTAGCTGGCACTCAGTAAATGGGAGCTTTTGATGCTATTTATTGTTATTGCTATTAATTAAAATCACAACTTTGCACCTGCTTTATGTTTCCTTTTTTATTGTATTTTTAATATTGAATAGAAAGACAACCTTTAATTCTACTGCTTTTCTTTACCTCTCATATATTATGTTTAAAACTTCTTTAATTATTTGTAAATATTTGAGGATTATGGATGCAGGGGAGGAGAAACATCTTTTCTTTACTCACTTATCCCAACTCTATCCTAGCCCCAGTAATAAAAGATACATGAACAACAGAAAAATATACAAATTAATATAAGCTTTATGTGACATGGCATGAGAATGTTCATGAAGGAATAAAGACCTGAAAAAATGGATAATGCTATGTATTTATAAAGTTAGGTTTGCTGAAGAGGTAGGTAGTCATGAAGTATGATCAAACAAAAAGGTGTGATCTACTCTTAATAAACTGGAGGAAAGATAGGATTGATTGATTGGATTCTGTATTGTGACCTTGATGACCTTGAGTCTTCAAAGTAGGGATGTTATTTTCTTCCAGGTATTGGGAGGAGACTTTTTTGCTTTTAATACACTGTATTTCTTTTTGTTGTTTTTATTTTTTTATTAACACATGTTTGCAGTAACTAATGATTACATTCCTTACAGGGAGTTGGTACTTAGAAATAACACTTCTTAATTCTGTTTTCATCCCATTTCCCTCCTTTCCCCTCCTTCCCTTCTCTCTCCATCTCTTGATCCTTTTCATTTGTGAAAGATCTCCCTGCTTACAATTATCTATTGTTTATTTTTCTCCTTATATTTTGGGTTTCTCATGTAAGAAAAACCAAGTGATATTTAAGCTTGTGTGTCTGAATTATTTCACTTAACATTATGGTCTTACAGTGCATCTATTTTCCCACAAATGACTCAAGATTATTTTTCTTTATGTCAGAGTAGTATTCCATTGTATTTAAATACCACATTTTCTTTACCCATTCATCTGTTGATAGACATATAGGTTGTTTCTAAGATTTAGATATTATGAATTGTGCTGCTATAAACATGGTATGCATGTTCACTGTAATATGTCCCTAACTCTTTAGGGAAGATACCTAAAAGGGAAAGAGCTGGGGTAAATGGAATTTACCCCATGATGGTCTTATGACCTTGATTCATGGGAAAGTTAGAAAATTCTTTATGGTTTTCTCCTTCAGGGGAGAAGGGGAGACGTGAGAATAACTTTTCTGTTTCTGCTGTTTCCTCACATCCTTTCACCTTGAAATAGTTTGATTAGCATTGTCCTGAATTCTACCATAGGCACAGATAAGTATATTTCAAAACATGCAGTCAGATGTCTAAATTCAATGGGAAAAATCTGGAACCTTTAAAGTAACATGTTATATCTGATTGTTAAAATGTGAATCTGAAGTGCTTTGCTTTTAATGGGAAAGTTATTCCTTCTTTATATAATATTAATCTGTTTGGATTGGTTTCCAACTAGTAGTTCTCAGTGCTGGCTAAAATTAGATCACCTGGGGCTGGTCTCATCCAGATAGATCAAATCAAATTAAGTAAAGGAAGGCAAGTATTTGGATTTTATTTTTTAAGGTTCTCAGGTGATTCTAAAGTGCAGTTAGGACTGAGAGCTACTGATTCTAATAGAACATTGTGAAATAGATCAGGTATAATGTAAGAGATAAAAAGTCTTGGTGGGGAGTGAAATATCTGGAAAATAGCATTTTCGAGGCTTTGGGTGTGAAACACATGAGATGCCCCATCAAAAAATTCTCGCGGAATTTGATGAACTACAGGTTGTGCCCTGGGTTATATTTGAGGTTAACTACTAGTGACATTTTCCCCCATCTGCCTTGTATCTGTAGCTTTCCTTATGTGAGGTGAGCCAGGTTCTCCTTATATTGAATTTCAGGTTGTGTTTCTCTTTCTCTTATTTACTATGTTTCAATACTCAGCTGAAAAAAAGTATAAAGCAATTAAAATCATATTCAAAAGAAACTAAATTACATACTTTCATGATTCATAACAATTATGGAAAGGATTAAAGAATTGTTCCAATAAAATATAACCCATTTTTAGAGGTAATACTCTTACATTCTAATTCTGTAGCTTGAAATGAACTACTTCTGGAAAGGCTGTCTATATAAAGTTTTTTTTTTTTTAATACTTAGCCTCATTCTCCATTTCAGGGCAGAATAAAGAAGCTCATTTAATTAAACTTTAATTTTCTGGATTATTCATAATATACAGATGCATAGGGAGGTGAAAACACAAAACAAAGAACTACTCTTTCTCTATCCTCTAGACTGCTTCTAAGACTATGGACATTAATGAAGTCCAGATTAGTAGGAGGAACTATTTATTGTGTATACATATGGAGACTCACAGAAGATAAGTAAAGATCCCGAGGATGTGGGGAGACCCTGGGGATTATACACCATGTAGATAAGAAACTAGACAATAAGAAAGGTGGTTTGGTTTTTTGGAATGAGAGCAGGGTGGGGAGGGTAAATTGGGACATGACCAGAGAATAAAGGTTGTTTAATAAGGTTTGCTAGGCGGAGAATTGTTTTTTTCTGGTAGAGAGCAGGTTGCCTTTACAAATGGAAATGTGTCCCCTTTACCAGGGGAAATTTATACCCTGTTTATAGCCTGGTGGGGAAAGCCCAAGTGACTTCCATCGTGTGTTTGTTGCCTTTAGCTCAAAATAACTATGCCAAAGTAGCATATTTTGGGGTGGTGATTCTGATTCTCTATAAGACTCATGATTTTAGGAGTTCTTCATAGAAAATTCATGCACATTTGTTTAAGTATTTATTTTAAAACCTTGTGTCAAGAGTCTAGGAACATTTGTGGCCTGAATTTATATTACTTAGCACCATAATTTCATTTTCCAGCATTTCCTGGGTCTCTCCACTTACCAGGAGGTTGTTTCACAATGTGGTTGCTTTATTTTTCTAGTCTGTTGACTCCATAGAGAGAGAAAAAGAGAAAGGGGAAAAAAAGAATGTTGTTAATAGAGCTCAATAAAGTTAAAAATTATGTATTTTAGGATATTTTGTAGGTATTCCAGTGTTTCCTTTTAATCATAAATAAATATGAATAGAAGAGAATTGAGAAATTGCTTAAGAAGTTTATAAAAGGTACAGTTAACTGTATTTTGGAAATTAAAAATTTTTTCTGAGTCTTTTTGTGTATTTATTACCTTTCCTTGTTATGGATTTGCTTCTTTCTATTGACAGTTCTATTAAAATTCTGTATATTTTGCAGCTTCTTGTTCTCACAATTATTGGAGTTAAAAACCATCATAGATAACATTGAAGTATCAGTACTCCTTCATGAGGTTTAATACATGCATATTTTAGTTGTAGGAGACTACCGTTTGCAAGTCTGTAGTTACTTAATCAATGAAGTTTGGGTATGTGGCAAGAACAAAATGTTCATTTTCTGAAAGTCTCAACATCTTCTTCTGGTGTTTTCTTTCTTGAACAAACAGAAACAAAACCAAAAATAAAACCCTTACCATTGTTTTCAGATTCTATGTTACCTGAAGGAAATGTTTGGTTGGTCACACTAGGAGATGTTTAAACAGTGCCAAGCAGGAATTTATGTATGAAGCTGAGGACAGGTGGAGGGAGGGATTGGAACCTGCTAGATAGTTACTTCTGCTTTGGAGTAGTGTTTCCTGTTCAACTTTCCCAGGAATGAGTCAGGGGAGAGAAGAGGTGTAGTGATCCAGGAGTAAGCAGGGAGCAGCCAGAGAGAAAAATGTGAAATGTGGGAAAGAGGGAAGTATAGCAACAAAAAGATAGTTGAGTGGAGAAGGGAGGAAAAGTTTTTTATTTTATCATTATCTGTATAAATGTAATTCTCTGCTTGCTAGTTCCTACAAGATATGAAAAAGGTGGGTCTCATTTTCACTGAATTTAGTCTACTGATTTGAATGGTTTGCCTTGAGATATAGAATATATGGTACACCTGAAACTTTACTTGGAGACCCTTTAGAGAGATAGGTAATCACATTCAAGCATAGTTGAAATTGAGGTGCCAAGGCCCACATCAACCCACTCCCAATGGATGAGACACATTTATTCTAGATGATTGTAACTTATGCTCAGGGATGCAAAGCACTGGTTAGAAAGCAAGCCACATGGATTAAAATTATGTAAGGAAGGCGGAACTATAGCAGTCTAAATAAATTTCCTGATGGAAGCAAATTTCCTTAAATTCCAATCTTAATGAGAGCTATCAAATATCTTATTTTAGGGTTACCAGGTTTTCCCTTCAAATTTAGAGACTCTTTTATGGGTCAACCTGTATCCATTTGCATGCCACATCCCAATATTTAAAATAGATTGAAGAAGTTCCACTTTAGATTATATTCTCACCACTCAGAAGTGTTAGTGTGCCCAGGGGGAATGAGTGCTGGGACTGGGACATGTGTTCAGCCTCAGCCAGGAGAGGTTTTCCCAAAGGAAGTAGCATCATAGAGACCATTCCCATACACTGTGGTGTGTATGGAGTTGTGCTATGCATGGCTTGCTTGGCTGTACATTTATAGAGATGCCCTGATGGATGGAGGTATTGATACTTTCAGAAGAAGGGAAATACTAGTACTAGGGGTGTTAAATCAACATTTGGCTACTGCAGTTTGAAATCCCAGTTGTTTCAAATCCCATTCTTCCAGCTTAAGAGGTTAGAGGCAAGGCTTGGAAGCTTCACTAGCCAATGGTCACAGATAAACCTACAGCCGAGGGCCTGTCTTAGCTCCTTTAAGGAGGAGACAAAGCTTCAGAGGCAATGGGTCAAAGTTTTCCAATTTATTATAGTAGCCTGGTCTACGATTCTTGGCTAATACTTACATGTGGCCTGCCAGTTTTTGCTTTGAAAATCATAACTAGACATTTCTTGTGGTAGTATTATTTGTTAAAGTCATATATAACTTTGGTCATGAAGTAAGTACAAAAACCATCAGTTCCCTGGCCTAGAGGAATTAGCTATGTTCGGTGTTGAAACACAGATAGAACAGCTGGGCCCAGTCCTCTGGGTTAAGGTTTGGTGGCAACTATGAGCAGGGTTCCTGGTGAGGCCAGAAGCTTCTGCATTTCCCATAGGCTCCAGAATTGCAGATTGTATAAGCTGCTGCCCACAGCTCTTAGCATAGTTCAGATCATTATCATTTCTATGAGGTTGCTGTTCTGTTTTAATGTAATGGCTGGTGTTGTTTAGAACTCAAAATCTATGTATCTATTACTATATTTAGGTCAAAGATTACTTTGAGCAAGTTTTGATTTGCAAAGTTCTAGTTTTTTCTGTAAAATGGAGATAATATTACCTCCTTTGTATAATTTGAATTATAGGGAATGATTTATATAAAATATTAGTACTGAGTACATGGGAATTATTAGTATCAGGTTTATCATTGTTGTTATATTTTCTATTTCTATTATTTTTTAAGCTTGGAAATCTAGATCCATTAAAACCCAAAGCATGTGCTTTACTAATTGCCAGATGTGTGAGCTTGAACAAGTTTGTGGCTGTGTCATTTTCTTCATTTTTAAAATGAGAATTTTTAATAAGACGTCTGTGTTGTGAGGGTTGAGTAAGATTGTATCTATGAAGCCTCTGGCATGAATTAGCTAGTTTCATTATTATGAATGTGTCATTGGATTTGAGGGGTCTACCAGAGTAGTTTTCTCACTCAATGCTGACACATACTCAGCACTTTAAGTATAACCTTAGATTGGTGTTGTTAAGTCTGTCTACTATTGTTGGATAATACTTATATATACATGCTAGTTTTCACTTTGACAGTCATAACTAGACCTTCCTCATCGTGCAGGGTTATTTAGTGAAGTTGCACGTTACTTTGGTCATGAAATAAATACAAAGACTTAGAAATAAGTACAAAGAATCAGTTCTGAGTGTGTAAAGTGTACTGAAAATGTTGATAAACAACAACCCAGGATTCGACATGAAAAGTAAATGCTAGCTGATGTTGAAGACAGGAATATAAATCAGAAAACAAACACATCTGCAGTACTGTAATATTTAAACGCCTTCTCATAAACACTTAAGATTCTCATTAGTCCAACATCAGAAAAATGATAAATATTAATACTTACCATCAAAGAGAAAGCTTAGAAATCAAAGCAGCATAAACAACTGTTATATTTGAAGGGTTACATAACACTAGATGCATTTGAAATTCAAACGGTCCAAATTTTATTTTTTAAAAATTTTTTCTATGAGTTTATTTAATATGCAAACTAAGAAGGATGTACATTTAATAAAAAAAATTCCAGGTGATTTGGTGACTCAGATCAATCATGTTTTCAGAGACTTAGGTTTTGTTGTGTTTTATCTTTACAAAGGAGACCCCCATATATCTGAACAAATCCTTTTTCTCCCTTGATCTCAAATTCTGTTTCAGGGGAATGCATTGGAAATGGGCCCAGGTAGAACATGAAAGGGTATGGGTGCTTCCTGTCTTTGCTGTGGGTTCTTTCCCCAAGCTTCTCAGCTCTTCTTTGTTCTAGGTGTTGCTGTTCTGAATAAGCCAGAAAGTGCATGCCATAGACCCAGAGGGTCAGGAGGGAGCAGGCAGGGAGGACAGCCTGCTGCCATTATGGATTGGGCTTTCTGTTTCAGCTTTCATGGGTCTCAGGTGGGTGATGGAATGGGAGAGGGCCTCACTATGTCACTGAAAGAGCAGTGGTAACAGTGGCAAGAGCTTGGGTTTAGTTCTGATTCTCCCATTGCATTGTATAAATCTCTTCCTCTTACTGGACCTCCTTTTCCACATCTGTGAAGAGAGGGCTTGGATCTTATTCTGCTAAGATCTTGTTCCTCTCCAACTTCCTATAATTTGGGTGGAGAATCTGATGATGAGTGTTTTCCTAATCTTCAGCAGAAGGTTAATTGTGTCATACCTGACTTTGGAGCCAGATGTGTTTTATCATAGACAGTTCACTCAGGTCTTTGGTTTCTCCCTCTAGTGAATGGGAATTGTGCAAGGTTGTCCTAAATACAAGAGAGGGTGTTTGGAAAACATCTAGTGCTCTATTTAGAATTTCACAGGAAGTGATATGCTTTGATATGGTTTTTGCTATGTTATTATAAGATGGAAATTCAGTATGTCATTTTTATGGTATTGTATTAAAACAAGGAAATACAATGTGTTATGTCTTTTTTGTGTTGTAATACATAACTATAATAAACATTTTTAGTTGGCAAATTTCTATTTGTACCTCAATTTCCTGATCTAAATAATGGTGGTAATAAGAAACCTACTTCATAGGTTTGTCTGAGGATTAATGAGTGTTGTGTCTTGTGTTTAGATGCCCCCCACAGCCTTATGCATAGATGGGGCTTTTTCAGAGGTGACTGGACATAGAGTGTGTGACCCTGGAATTGATTTATGGTGCTATGCTAGGTCAAGGGCACTAGGATTAAGGGTGCAAGAGCTACTTGTCCTAAGTAGTCTGGATAAAATGGAGCAGAATGTCACTGTTAAGGTTCCTTGTTGCTTTGCTGTCTTTACTCAATATGAATTGTTCTCTGTGAAGCCGCCTTGCCTTGGAGCAAGCCATTTATGGACTGAAACCTCTACAAACTGTGAGCTAAATAAACCTTTCCTCCTTTAACTTTGGGTGTTGGGTATTTTGTCTTACCAGTGAGAAAAGTAACTAATATAATGAGCTAACACATGAAAACAGGTAGGACATTTCATAATGATTAGAAGCACTAAATACATGCTAGCAATTGTTTTAGCTATCATTTCTATTATTAGTCACAGTACCTTGAATATAAAGGTGCTTTTTGTGAAAAACTGAATAGGACAAGGTATAAAGGTATACCTTCTCAAAATACAGATGCTATAGCAGATTTCTGTTGGTCTAAGATTACATTTTCCTAAACATGTCATTATGTGGAACACTAAATGATATTAAATCTGTATTTAAAAGTCAAGTATCCAGTATGGGTTCTTAAGACAGGATACTGAGATCTCCTTAAAATCTGATGTTCTAGACCTATGTTCTGTCTCCATAGATGACTTAAGGTAAGTTAGGAGAGACCTTACTTTTTATCACATTACCACGGGCCAGACACCAAACCAACACCTTTGCATGGATTCTCTTGTTTCATATTAATTGAAGCTCTACGAGGTAGGTTAGAGAACTGAAGCACAGAGAGGTTAAGCAGGCAAGTGGAATGCAGCCCACTTCACCAGGGAGTATGAACTCTACTAGTCTTCAATGGTGGGTTGGCTTGGTAGCTGTGTTTTCTGCACAAGGAAGCCTAATGGATAAGGATATGGTTATAAATGGACTTACTTTTTATCAATGACATAGAACATTAGCATTCATTTTTATTATTTTTGTGATCATTCAATTTCAAGTAAGGGATTGAATTTCAATATTCAATAGACTTATTTAAGGAAACATCAATATTTTTCTCAAATCAGCATCATCAAAACTGTAGTTATGGAATTAAAGAAAATATACTGCATTTATATAATGCAAATTCACTTGGAAACAAAATTTTTTTTTATCATTTTTGTAGTTTAGCTTGCAGCTGTTGGCATCAGTCTATTTTTAAAGCACGAAAATAAATTGTTTCTTGTTAACTCCATTGAATCTGCAGGGAGATATCCAACATCATGATGAGAGGGCACATAGATGAGAAGGTGATATTCAAAAAATTATTTTACTAACTACATAAGAAAATAAAGTGATTATAGATTTTTAAAATGCAGAAACATTTTCCAAATAAAACATCATTACCATTCCACCATTTCATAATAGCATGTCCATATACCTTTTTTATCCTTTTCTTTTATTGAATGTATGTATTTGTTTATTCTGTTTTTCAAACTGGGATTACCCTTTAAATATGATTTTCACACATCACTTCCATATATTTTTCATTTCCATATATTTTCACTCATCAAAGTAATGTTTATATTTTTCCAGGTTATTAATAGTTCTTTAGTACTCTGCTGTTAGAGTATGCCATCATTCTTATAGCAGTTGTTTCACATTTGGGTTCCTTCATTTTTCTTCATAATAATGAAGAATATTTGCATATGTACATGATCATGTCCATGATTCTTTTTCTAGAATGTATTCTTAGAAATGGAAATGCTGGGCCACACTGTGAACTATAGAAGTAACTGCCTAGTTTTCCTTTGCTGCCAGTGGGGCTCTACTGTAGACCTAGAACTCTCACTCATAGCTTCTCTTGAACTCTGTTTTGCAGGCCCTTCAGAGAGGTGACTATATAACTGGAAGTTAGTAGGACAGTTTACCCATATTAGTGTCCAGGCTCTGCCAGTTGATCAAACTAAATGAGTTGGAAGTTGTGCCAGCCTTACTATGTTATGTGTTATTTAGTATATTAGTATGTTACTGTATAGCATACATAGCATATGTGACCATAACATTTAGTATGCTAGTAATGTACTATTATTTTGTACAGTATTACCTTAATGTGTGTCACATATTATTAAATATGTAAAAATGCCTTCAGCTGCATGAAATAGCAGCTGATTTAGGATAGCTTGAACAAATAGAGGTTTATCTTTTCCCACATAGCAAGACATCTAGAAATGGGTGATGCTTAGATCAGAGATGTAGAGAGATATCTTTAGCATTCTTGACCTTTTCCTGATAGTCCTAAGATAGCTGTGGTAAAAGCAAGCATCAGGTTTGTTTTCAGGAAATCAGGAAGTGGTGAGAAGTGAGGTGAGGGGGATACATTCATGATTCTGGGAGTTGTTAGCCTGATCTAAAAACATATTGTGTCTGTTTATTGTAGAAGTAATACATATTCATTATAGAAAATACATTTCACCTGTAATCTTGCCATTCATAGATAACTGATGCTCTTTTGATGTCTATCTTAGTCTATTTAAAAATACATAGAAGAACGAGATTATCCATTTATATATCACTTTGTAACTAGTCTTTTGCCCCTTTTTGGGGCTGGAGCTCATACCCAAAGTTTCATTCCATGCTAGCTGATTATTCTACTATTGAGCTACATCTCCCTGCCCATAACTGGCCTTTTTAATTAGCATCTGGATGAGTGCCTAGAACCTGATAGATGCTTTAAAAGATTTAAGAATTAATGAATGATTTAAAAACATACTATGAATGCTTTAAAAGATTTACTTAAGAATTAATGATTTAAGAAAAACATACTAGGAATACTTTTCTATATCTCTGATTACTGTATTCTTCTATGATACATATTTTACAGAGTAATTTTTAACAACTACATATTGCTGTTTGGGTGTTTCTTAATTTCTTTTATTGATTTCCTATGATTTTGCATGTAGATTTTTTCCAAAATTTTAACTATGATAATTTTTCAGTGAACATCTTTATGTATATGTTTGTGTATAGGTATAAATATCTTATTATTTTCTTAACTTGTTTTTAAAAGTGGAATTCCTGAATCTATAGACTTTCCATTTTTAAAGTCCTTAATTTATATAACCAAATGGTCTTATTAAATGTGCTTTTTTATACTAGCACCAGCAATGAGAGTTATCATTTCCTTCCCCCTTCCCTCCCACTTTTTTTTTTTTAATGGAACTGGGGATTGAACCAAATGCCTTTACACTGAATTACATCTCCACTGCTTTTATTTTTTATTTCATTTTTTCCAAATGTATTTATTTATTTTTTCAATTTTTATTTATTAATACATGTTTGTGGTACATAGTGGTTACTTTCCTTGTGGGGAGTTATTTGTATGAATGTAATACATCTCATAATTTCTTTCTTACTCGTTTCTTGGATCCCTTTTCTTTTAAGAAAGATCTCATTTAAGCTGTCTTTTACTTTTTATTCTGAGACAGGGCCTCACTAAGTCTTTATGTGATCCAAGCTGGTCTTGAACTTGTGATCCTCCTTCCTCAACTTTTCAGAGTGCTGAGGTTACAGGTATATAGCATCATACACAGCTATTTTTAACAGAGTTAATTTTTTAAGGTTGGCAATCTTTTCATCTGGTTAAAAAAAGTAGCACAAAACAGCATAAAGCGAAAAATTCTCCTGTTCTTTTTATATACTCATCTCTTTCTCTATCTCCTATAGGGCAGTCACTTTTACTAGGTTCTTTTACATCTTTTTATTGTTTTTAATGTACACAGGAAAAAAACTATATTTTCTTTATTATATAAAATGTACAATATATATTGTTTTGTGTCTTAATTTATTTGGTTTGACTGCTGTATAATGTTTCATTATGTGAATATTCCATAGTTTTATGGAATATTCTAGACTTATTTGAAACCTGTGCCATTTTAGCCAAACCAGGCCCAAAGTGAACCATAGTATTCTCTCCCTGTCACTATGGTACTTATAGGAATAGGCTGCTATATCTTACTTTCCTGGCTTACTGCACATTTTAACTTTGTCACTCAGGATGTAGTTGGCAGTATCTTAAATATTCTGAATCTTCTGACAAAGGAGAGAATTACAGAGGTTTATGGTCTTTGAAGATCCATTGTTTTGTCCTTCTCCAGCTTTGATTATGAGCTATTTTCATGTTCTCTAAAGAGCCAAGACCTTCACTCTCACCCTAATGAAGCCAAGTGGAATTTATGTTGTATGTACCTTTTAAATAATTTAATCTCATGGAGCACCAGGTTTATTGTATGTTTAGTTGATGTCTGGATAATCTTGTATTGCCTTCTTTGTTAAAGATCAATATCAGTCTTACATTTTTCTTGCATTTCTTTTATTGGTTCAAAAGAGTGAACCAAGGGACCGAGGGTTTAGCTCAGTGGCATAAGTGCCTGCTTGGCAAACACGATGTAGTGAGTTCGATCCCTGGCACCAATTAAAAAAAAAAAAAAAGAGTGAACCAGTTACCTTCACTCTTACCTAGGAGCACACTGCAGTCTCAAAGCATATTCTTTCAAATTTATGCCAGATTAAGACTATAAGGATATTAGAGATAAAAACATGACCATAAATGGCGATTTTATGTTTCATTCTTACTGCCCATCTGTATAGTTCCCCTGGAGCTAAATTTATATGACCAGTATGTATGCTTTATGAAAGGCTTAATGGTTATTTCCTCGTAAGTTTTCTCTGATCATCCTAAGTAATTCATATATATTTTTTAACTTCAGCTCTTTTTTTCACAGCAGTTGTTACAATTTTCAGTTATTTGTCTGTCTGTTTATTAATTGCCTTTCTTTTTGTCTAGTGTGTAAACTGAGTGAAGGGAAAGACTGTGTTGGCCATTGGACTCCAGGGCCTCATAGTGCCTGACACATATGACTATGCTTAGGAAATGTTTGCCCAAATAGTGTTTCCTCATAATCACTGTTAATGTGTTATGTATAAAACACAGTCACTTTTATTTAGTAAACATCCAAGAACTTTCAGAGTCTAACATTTTTTCACTGAAATTTTTATTCACATGGATTTGAGATTCCTGTGCAGTTGTAAGAACCAATGTAGTCAGGTTCCTTTGCATGCTTTACCTATTTTCCTATTTTGCAAAATTGTAATTAAAGAAAACACAACCTGAATATTGTTATTGATACAATCTACTTAGCCTTTTCAAATCTTTCCAGTTTTACTTTTGTCTCTGTTTATTATAGTTCTACATAATTTTAAGTATTTCTGAATTCTAAAAGGATGACTTCTTAATCTTGAAGACTTTGATGATGGACAAACTCTACAGGTCTTACATATCTTTAAAAGTCAGAGATATTAGTGCTGCAATAAGCCACTTTGTGCTGTAGGAGTTCCAAAATTTTAGAATTTCAGAGACTATAAACATTATTATTTTTTTTCATTTTTTTTATTTAAAGAGAAAAAAACAGGAAAAAGGTAGAAATATTATAGAATTTCAAGAAAAGAAGATAAATAGTAAGAAATCACTAGTTGATACCTTACAGATTGTTCTTTTAGAAATAGTTATTCCAGTTACAGAATTAAAGCACACAAAGTGGACACTAAAGCAGTGAGAATGCAAACAGATCTGTTCAACAATCCAACAAGAATCTGGAAATATGGTCATCAATCCCACACATCTAAGCATACATGCAGCTATATTTTTTATAGTGCTTCCTATTTCCTCTTTTTTTACAATAGCAATTATAGACTTTTAAAATTTTATTTAAAGAGAAGAACAAAAAACAAAACAGAAAAAAGGGTAGCAACAATACAGAATTCTAAAAGAAAGAAAGAAAAAGGAGAATGAGAAAAAGCCCTACTAAGAAATCAGTAATTTATAAATTACGTACTGTCATCCTGGATGTAGTTGTTCAAGTTACAAAGTTAAAGGGTACATAGTAAATATTCAAACAGTCAGACTACAAACAGTTTTGCTCAAAGATCCAACAAAGATTCAGCAATATGGTCATCTATTTTACACACTCAAACATACATGCAGTTATATCCCTTAGAGCAC